>QANT01001189.1:0-35730 GCA_003254885.1 Purshia tridentata
ATAAATTATAAAGAAAACTTATCCTTTCCAATCCCTTCAAAATGGTGGGGATTAGCAAGGATAATATTTTCCTTGTAACTAAGCCATATTCTTTCCCTCTTCTTCCTTTAAGTTAGAAAAACACTCCATCTTTTTTCTTAAATACACATGAATTTACCATTTATCCTTTCCAATCCAATCCTAGACATCAAACGAGGCCGTAGGGTTTAGTAGAAAATGGATGGATTTAGCGAGAGAATAGAAGAAAAAAGGAGTTGATGAGAGGAGTCTCTCTTTTCCGGGAGAAAGAATGAGAGTTGTAAGCCTGTTTAGGCTGAAAAGGACATCAATCTTTTCCTGTTTGGCATGAGGACACTATGGCCTGAGGAATGCAAGAGAGGAATTAGGGGGAGTAGTGTGTCATACTCATTCATATTTTGGATTGTAATACAGTTTGTATTCATCTCCATTTATTTAATGAGGAGATTTCTCAATTAAGTTAAATTTACAAGTGTGGATGTTAAAAATGTTTGGGCCTAAACTCGAAAAGCAATAAGGCCCAGTCCGAAATAACTGTATGAAAGCCCCAAATAACGCAAGTAAAACCCGAAAGGCAAAGTATAAATTAAAGCCCGGAACAAAGGATAACCCCTCTTTTTAATTAGAATAATAGCTCATTTACCACCATAATACCACCAACGAAAAAACCCCCACAACCAGGCTCATTAAGAAGGTTTAATGAGAGAAATAAAGGGGCGAACGAAAAAGACAACGGAAAAGCCCACTTTGCTATAAAAAGGTAATATACCTCCACGGAATGGAGGACGGATACTATGGAAAAAATGAAGAAACATACTGAATCTTCACTCATTTTGGCATCAGAGTGTTTTTGCAGGTACACCCCCTTTCCGCATTTGTGGACGGCGACTGACGATGGAATTTGGCTTCTCAAGATGATCATAAACAATTTTTGTTGACTAATTATCATTACTGGAGATTTTTGGCATCAACAAGGGTTCACATCCAACCATCCATCTTCGATATACTATGAAATTCACACACTTGTGTGATTGCAAATTTGCAAGAACAGCAAGATTTTCAAAGTATATGTTTGGGAGAAAAAAGGGAAAGAATGCGAAAACATAAATAGACGAAATGTAGCTTAAATGTACAGTAACTCAATATCTCCTTCCGCATTCTTTCCACATCTTCTCATCATCCATATATGTTTTTCCCATTATTAATTTCCCTTAAACTCTTTTAATTGACTCTTTGAGTCTTGATATACCTATAGCCTATAGGTGCAAAAAGTCTTAGATGCACAGTTGATTTTTTGCGTAAAAAGCATCACCATAGTGTTGGCATGCAGATCAAAAGCAATATTCAGCTTTCGGTTCACTCCCTTCCGTAAATCACGTTCACCGATTGACAACTTTACACAAGAAGTTAGGCAAATCATCAATCAAACCCATGCCAATGCCCCAATTAATTAACTAATATCACAAAATGAAAACAAGAGAAAAAAAAAAAAATTTATTCTCATACAAGTTACAAGAAGACCCCAACATGAGCTCCCCCCAACTGCTTAGATCGATCGATCGAGGTCCTCTACTTGTTTTTTTTTCTCAGCCTTAGGTGTAGCCTTGTTTGTATTTTCTGAAAAGATCCTCGGTTTTGGCATTCCTAAAAGCACAACAGCCTATCAAATATACAGATATGAGAGCGATGAGAGTGATGAGCAAGATTATGTCAGTTCTTCTCCATTCTTTCTTGAGATTGGCAAGCAATCCAGCTTTGCAAGAATCGCAGTTGAAGCAAAGTTGTGTCTGGTCATTGCTCCACTGCAGGCAATCCATGTCGGCTGCATTGTTTATGGGGCTTATCCAATACGTGGGGTTCACAAAGGTGTACCCACATTCTGTGGGTGGCTTACAGCATCCTGACTGTAAAGATCAAAAGGAACCCACAAGGAATAAAACATAAAGATCAATTCCACACTGTGGGAAAAAAGAAGATTTAACACATGGTTGAAGAATCTCTAAAGTGGTTAATTTGTCTTCCTTATAATTGATAACTCTAGTTGAAGATGGAGGTTAATCTAATCAAAAATCATTTGAAGCAAAGAATATCGATCCCTAATATATTTTGTGTCTTTATCTTACACTTCAAACAAATTTAATTTTTATTAAAGGTGTAATTAGTACCATATTATTAATAATTATGACATGAAATAGATAAAATAGTGTCTAAAAACTCATCAATAAATTATTTTTAGAGTAAAACCTAAGCAAATAAGGCACACACCGTGTGTGGGTTTTACCCCTACTATTAGACAAGTAGTTTACATTATTTGAGATGGTACAAATATCATTACTATAGTCTATATCTCCAAATATTTTATATTTTTATTTTAAATATGGGGCATTTGATCACTGCAAGTGTTAATATTTCTCATTCAACTGATCATATATATATTTTTCATTGGTTTAACAAAAAAAATTAAAATGTGTATTCATCTACACAATTAAATCCTGTAAAATCAAATTTTCTATTTATTCAAGCTGAACTCTTGGAAGAAAATGGTAAAAAATTTAAAAATACGATTGAACTGGTTAATATATATAAGAAGTGGAATAATTAAGTAATTAATTAAATGTTTACCTGCAAGGGCGTAATGCGTGCATTAAAGAAATCCTGAGCCATGCGATAACTCTGGTTCAACTCAGCACACATACTGGTTGAGCTAAGACAAGTTCTTATGCGTTCCCACTTGAAAGGGCTTCGAACTCTGCGACGAAGCCAACCTGAGTAGTCATCAAGATGGTATTCCAAGTAAGACCGGCTCGGCGCAAGGTGGCCAGAGCCTCTCATGGTGACCATGTAGATGAAGACCACCAAGCAAGCAAGCAAAATTATGAGAACGAGCATCGCCACGAGGTACGAGATGAGAAGCCATGGGATTCTCCAGAAAGCTCCCACAAAGCCCGCAATGGCCACAACCAAGAACAAGATGCCCAAAATGATGACAGGCCATTGCAAGATCTTCACACACGAGTTGTCAGGCTCTGTTGCAAGCCAGATTCCAGCGCCAATGATTGGTATTGAGAGGAGCATGGCGACAAAGTTGATGGCTCCAATGACATTGTTGCTGAGTGCCATTTTGGTGAGAGACAGAGAGAATTAGAAATTTGTGTATGGGTTTTGTGGGTTTATAGATATGAGGAGTAGTAGAATAATGGGTCTATGATGGGTTTTGTGATCATCAAATTAACCCAACACTTTTTTGTGCCTTGCCTTGGATCCATGTAAGATAGTAAAGCAAGTGATAATGGTTTTTAAACCGCGTTTTCAACTTTATAGGTCCATTAATCGATTCGAGTACCCTCACTTTTTGAAAAGGAATACCTTGTACAGGGTGAAGGGGAGAAAAGAAGAGACAAAAGACAATAGTTGCAAGCAACTGTATGTCATTGGAAAGATTTACATCAAAGCAATTGTCTGTACAATAATTTTATATATATGTGTGCATCTATCCACATGGATCAGGTTCTCTTTCCCCTTGATATTTTGCATTTTACAAAGAACAATCCAAAGTCACGATTGAAGCCCAGATGGTGATGAATAGGTGTGACAAATGAAAATAAAATAACAATGGTTCTCGAACTTTATCCTTATTATTATTTTAGTTCACAAACTTAATTTTTAAATTCTATAGTTCGTGAATTTTAACTCTTGTATGATCACTTAAGTCTATTTTTGTCAATTTCATTCACTTTTTCCGTTAATTTTAATTATGTATTAAGCATGTGAGCCATTTTTAAAATATAAAAATGATAACTCACCCCATTTTTCTTTTTCTAACATGAGACATGTGACCAAAATTAACGAAATAATGTAGACGGAATTGATGGAATTGACTAAAGCTAGTAATATATAGGGAAAAGTTCATGGACTATAGAATTCAAAAACAGGTTCATAGACCAAAGTAGTATTCTAGATAAAGTTTAAGGACCATTGTAATAATTCCCTTATGTAATATACAATTTTAAAAGCACGCTTATTATTTGGTTAATTTGCCTCTGGAAATATTTTGACATGTCTCACTTAACCTGGTTTCATCAAGTCCGTCAATATCAACCATAAAAAGTGACGCTATTTGCACACCAATTTTCCTCTCACTCATTTTTTAAATTACAATTCTAATCCCTAACCCAAATGACCATAGTATCCTTACTAAATCTCAAAACAACAAAACCACCCATCACCACCTTCATCACTCCAAGCCCAAACCCATCACCACCTTCGTCGACGCCACCCTATCTTTGATGGTTCGTCAGCCTTCCTTTTTCTCTCCTTTGCTCTTTTTCTTTTTCTTCCTCTCATTCTGTTTCTCCCTTTCTTCCTTGTTGAGATGAAGAACCCAAACTCATATGTTGAGATTAAATTACAAGAAGCAATTTAACCTTTTATTTACATGGACTTTGTTCTTGATGGATTTCAATGAAACTTGCAAAGAAGATAAATAGCGAATAAATAAAGGAACAACACACCAAATTAACGTGATTCGACAATTGCCTACGTCCACAGCGAGCACCCAATAGATTTCACTAACTTTGAGAAGAAATTACAATGATCACAAGAATTCTCTCTATCTCTATTTAGGTCTTAATCTAACTCTCACACTTGAGTTTATGCCTTTCTTCAAAACTTATGAAGACTTGAGAAACTCACCTCTCCTTGATGTTAATCTTCTGAGTTTAAAGAACCTATTTATACCTTATAAGCTTTAGAATACAATTAGGGATGAACTAGGAATCATAAAACCTTCACAAATTAGGAGAAAATCGGAGTGACCATGTGTAGGACTGATCCCATGGCCATGGGATCGGTCCCACTGAGAGCTTGGAACTTTCTAGGACGTGTAGTACCAGTCCTCCAAGGGGTAGGACCGGTCCTACAATGGCTACGACACAAGCTCACGGAAAAACACCCCAGAGGACTGGTCCACCCATGCCTGGGATCGGTCCTCCAGGGGCTTTGACACTGAAACGCCCAAAATGCTCGTGTAGGACAGGTCCTCAAGCCTTGGAACTTGTCCTCTAGGGCATTTATATGCAATCGCCTTTTCCTTCGTCGCTCCACCTATCACGAACCTCTTCTAACCTTCTTAAATTCATCCAAAAGTCTAAGGACACTTCCAAGAACTCCCAACCCCTCTTTCAAGCGAGCCAAAAACACAACAACCCAACCTTGCCACACCTAAGCCCAAGCCCAACCCCTCCCTAGTGCACCCAGCTCAGCCCAGCCCAGCCCAACGATGTTCACGGCACTTATGTCACTGATCGGAAGGCCAGCAAGCTCGCTGGCCCCTAGATCTAATCGGAGAGAGAAAGTGGCAATGAGTAGAGAGAAAAAAGGAGAGATGAGAGAGGAAAAGAGAGAAAGGAAAGAGGAGAGAGAAAGGTAGAAAGGAGAGAGGAGAAAGAGAAGGAGGTTGGCTGGTAATGGGAGATGGGGTTGACATCAGGGGTGGGGGTGGGTTTTCGGATTTTGGTTTTTTTGTTTTTTGTGTAAAGTCGTGTGAGACTAAAAATGAGTGTGTAGTAAGAAAAAGATAGATATGCAAATAACAGCACTCAAAAGTAAGCCTTTTTACAAGTTATCCACTTGGATTATGACTCCGTACGTGTACACTTTATCATTCAAATTAAAAATTAAATCAATCTGTCATTTTAATTTTATAAATTTGCAATGTGCCTCCGTCTGAATCTGTTAATATTTCCGTCCAAAATCATATGCTTTTCATGTGACCTCTTTTTTTGAGTCTCCACCACCACCACTGACCACCCTCCCCACCCTCTGCACCGGCCAGACACCACCCATTCTTCTCCCCTCTCTTCCCCCTCCATTCTATTTCTCTCTCCCTTTAGTTCCCCTTCTCTTTGTCTCTCTCTTTCTCTCTTTCCTTTTCTTCAGTTCTACCACCACTGAAACCATCTCTCTCCTTCCACCACCGACAACAACACCACCATTCAACTGCAACACTAAATCCCAAACGGCGTCGTTTTTTCTCTCATCATCCACTTCTTCCACTTCTCCAAAATCCTAGTTTAATTAATGATCAAGAAATGGCAGCGAGCATCATGGCTTCCAAGATCCTGGGCAAAAGCAGCGTTGTTTTGCACTCCGCAACCTCCTCTCTCTGATTCTACGCCGATGGAGAACCGTTGGTACATTCATTGGCTTCTAATTTGTTATTTCAAATTTGGGTTTGTTGATTTATGTGTTTGATATGGTTCTAAAGAATGCCCCTATGTTGGAAACTATGATCTTCAAACAAATTGCAAGTTATACTTTTTTGGTGGGGAGTTGCTGGGTTCTTTCTAACCTTTTTTTTTTTTCTTGTTTTTTAGGAGTTGCTGGGTTCTTTCTAACCTTTTTTTTTTTCTTGTTTTTTCTTTTATTTATTATCTAATAATAAAAATAATATTTAACTCAAAGACTAAAATACTTTTATTTTTAACAGAAATATTGATAAATGGAAGCGGTATATTATAAATTTTTTTCAAATAATAATATTATTCTTATAATATTTATTATATAATTTTTTGTCTCATTATTGTATTAAATATGATTTTTTTTGAGATTTTTTTTTTAATTTTAGTATTCAATTTATAAATATTATATAAAATTGTATAAAATTATAACATAGAAATGTAATTTTTAAAATAAAACAATAAATTGATTTAATTTTAAATTCGAACGATAGAATGTAAAGGAGATTAGAGTGACATATAATAAAACCCAAAATTAATTAGGAAAAGTATTATTTTATCCAAGCAAATATAAAATGTTCACCCGGACCACCCCTTATCCACTTTCTTCTCTCGGCACAGAACAAATGGCGGCATTTGAAGCTGCACTGTCTCTCTCCCCACTATACTCCTCTTCTTCCTGTTCATCTAAACTCCTCTCATCCCTTAAACCCCCCTCCCTAAAGCTTCGTGTTTCCAATTTTATCACTCCTCCTATTTCCCATAGTTTCCTTTTTTCTCCACCCCAACTCATCCTTAACAACCCCACAAGAAAATTCTGTTTTGAGCTGATGGGCTCTGCGGTAGAGGAGATTACAGAAGAAGGAAAGGCAGTGGAAGAAAAAGCAGAGCAAAACCATCAGCAGAACCCGAAGAGAAAGCTCTACGTGGTGAATTTGCCTTGGTCGCTCACTGTGGTGGATATCAAGAACCTCTTAGGCCAATGTGGGGAGGTTAAAGACGTTGAGGTTCTTTCTTTTGCGTTTCTCTTTAAATTTATCGTCAGCTTTTTTGGGTTTTTTTGTGAATTTAAAGTCAAGTTTTGGTTATATGTGTTGAATTTTTAGATTATAAAGCAACAGGATGGGAGGAACAGAGGCTTTGCCTTTGTGACAATGGCATCTGGGGAAGAAGCTCAGGCTGTCATTGATAAATTTCATTTGCAAGTAAGTTATTTTTTGTATATGGATTTTCTGTATTTTATGATTGGTGATGTAGTCTCTCTGGATGGTCTATGTGCTCAATTTTGTGCTGTAACAAATGCTGGTTCTTAAAGGGCAAGAGTTATAATAACGTGGGTGGATAAATTAGGAAAGATGTGTTACATTGGAAGGGAAATTAGGAAAGATATGTTACATTGGAAGGGATCGAACCTGACCTATCCTAATCATAACCCATTTCCCCTCCCTCCCTCTCCACCTGAGTTAAGCCGAAAGACTTAAATTATGAAAGATATGATATCATATACAATATGACAAAGGATAGGATAGAACGGAGGACTGAAATTCATGTAGCTCACCCCAAATAGTTGGGAAAAGGATCTATTCTTGTTGTTTTCTCCGCTCAATTGCTTAATTTATTTAGTTGTTCATCTTTGGGGCCACTGTTGGTACTTGGTACGTGAGTAACAATTTAGTTCCTAAAGAAATTTTAATTGACGTATCATAAGCATTTTACTCCGATATTTGGCACACATACATGATTACTTACTAGCAATTCAGTTTGATTTGGGACAGTCTTCTATAACACCATAAGTGACTTTGTTTTTTGAAGGACTTTTTTTAGGGTACTTCTAATAGAATCATATATTTCCTCCTTGTCTTTGTTGCTTGTTATGGCAATTATGCAGTTACAAAATTTCCTGTGGTTTTGGGTTCAATGGTGAATGAAATTTGGGAGATTCAAGTTACATGTAATAGAAACACTTGTGGCTTGAAGTGGCCAAACTAATGGAATTCATTGTTTCTGAGGAAATTTTTTGTATTTTTGTTCCCTTATAATTTTCTTTTTTGAATCATTTGAAACGGTTTAGATCCTAAAGGAGTCTGCTCATAATTCAGTTTATATTGAAGAATCTTTTGCAGATATCTGGTTCTGTAGAGAAGGACATGATCATTAACATTGAAACATATTTTTCACTCATATTATTATTTGATTCAGGAGGTCTCGGGTAGAACTATCAAGGTAGAGTTTGCAAAGCAATTTAAGAAACCTTCACCGCGTCCTCCCAATCCCCATGCTGGAGAGACACGCTATAAGCTTTACGTGTCTAATTTGGGATGGAAAGTACGATCAAGCCATCTCCGAGAATTTGTCTCTGAAAATTTTAAAGTTCCAGTTTCAGCCAGGGTTGTCTTTGATGGCCCTACAGGGAAATCTGGTGGATATGGATTTCTTTCTTTTGCTACAAAGGAGGAAGCAGAGGCTGCAATCTCTTCTTTGAATGGGAAGGTAAGCAAACTTTATCAACTATGTCAGTCGTTCTCATTCTTTTGTTGTATTACCCTGCCCAACATTGGATTATACTTAATGAAATTATCCGCTTCAATGGATTGTTGTTATAAAAAGTTTTCTATCTTTATACCTTTCAAAAAATAAACTCTAGCCTAGATTTTTTATTTGCACATACGTCTATGGTACTATGGGTGTATGCATTTATACTAGAGAAAATTTTATTACTTATGTATGTGGTAATTGGTTAAAAGAGAGGGAGAGAGAGCAGAGCCACATCACACACCTAATCTCCTCTCCCAACCAAACTTTTGAAACGATACGCTTCTGAAGTTCAGTATTCTAACTGTTTTAAGTTAGATTATCCACATATGATCATTAGTGCTCTGTTACACTAGAAAATCATTTTAGATAAAGGAAGAAATACCTAATGGTGCATACTATATTTGGATGTGAGGATTTAAGAGAAGTGATAAGGTTTGCTTACAATTATTCCCAAAAGCTTAATTATTAGGATGTGGGCCGACATTATATTATTCCGACACTCTTACTCACATGTTCTTTCTACTACTAGAACCCATCATGTAGAAGTCAACTTAGTACTGGGAAGTTGCAATTGCAGGGATTGATATGTTGGATCTCCTGCTATGATACCATGATAAATTTTGTTGCTTTACCTTTATTCCCAAAAGGTTCAAGCTATAAGGATGCAAGCCAACTTTTATTTATTTATTTATATTCTAACAAGGGATTTGGATTACGACCATGAGTCTACATTAGCCGGAAGAACCATGAAAGATTAAAAATTCAAGATACAACGTATCAGAGAGATATACCAACCCTCCTTAACTATTAAAGCACTACATATCTGCAATATATGGATATGAAGTTCAGTATTGTAGTTGGTTTTTTTTTTGGGTAAACAGGAAGGCCAAAGGCCCAAACACAGCAACTATTGTAGTTGGTTTTTAGTTAGATTATTCACATGTAATTACTGGCATTTTGTTACTAGCAAATCATTTTTGATTAAGAAGAAATACCTTAATGGTGCATTTGAATGCAAGTAAGTGAAGGGATACAATGTTGACATCAGTCTACATTGGTTGGGAGAGCTATACAATGTATTTGAAATGACTAGATGCAATGTAATTTAAGATAACTAAGCAATGAATCATGTAAAGTATGTTAAAAGAAAAAAGCTTCTTTTTCTTCAATTACCTTCCATACAAATTTTAATACTCATTTGCTGTTAACATTCCATTTAACTATAGAATATTAAATATTATCCTTACGTTCAAAATCACTATTCCAAATGACTGCATAACACTTTTTCTTTGGCAGGAATTGATGGGCCGTCCACTTACTCTAAAATATAGTGAGAGAAATGTAGGTGAATCTGAAAGCCAAAAGGAAGAAGAAGGGGGTTTGATCCCTTCCGATGTAACCAAAAAGGAAGAGGAGGAACATATTGAGGGTCAACCTGAAGAGCCGTAAAGTCCACACACATTCTTTGGCCATCCTGATCCATTTTATTTGCAGATTATAAGTGGAATCATGGGAGAAGCAAAATTTTGACCTCAACCACCCATATATAGAGATGGAAGGTTTTCTCCTGTTGTCTGTACATTTTGCATTTAGTGTATCCTTTGGTTATTTTTGTTTTAAGTTCTTAAAACAATGGTTGTTTTCTGTGTCTTGCTAAAAAGGTTGACATACATGTTAATTACTGAATTGTTTCAGATATAGGGATAACAGTTATGTATTCTTTATAATTATTCAAGCGATCTTTTACGGCATTACAAGTAAATATCAGGCCTTTTGAAGAATCTTTGTCGTCACATAATTTTTTATGCTTCACCACTCTAATAATAAGCACTTTTTTTTTCTCAACTTTTTACATCAAGCTACTAATGCAGCTAACTTAGTTGTTAGTAATAGAAGCTTATGCTCCTGAGGCACATACGAGATGGATGTTAGGAAATTCGGGTTTCACTACTGAATTTCCTATATCCCAAATAACACACCAACGAACAAAAGAAAATACACTAAAGCCTCTTAAAATTGTAAGCACAACCACATAGAAATGAGATTTATATGGTTCACCCTGGATTGGGATACGTCTATGGGCGGTGATGTTGAATCCACTAACAAACGAAGATGATTACAACATGAAAAGGAAATTGCTCTTCCAAACTTTCATATAACCCCTCTCCTCTCACCCAATTCTGAATATAGAATTGCCCGATACACCTAATCTCTCAAACTTGAATATATACACAGAGAGAGAGAGAGAGAGAGAGAGAGAGAGAGATTTTTGTAGGATTGTCAATTCAAACCATGGTGAGCAACACAGATTTGGACCTCCTTGCTTTTATTGTGACTTAACTTGGACTTTAAGCCCTGTAATTTTCTGATGTTTGCATATATTTCACTTATCATAAATATGACCGCTTTTCTATAATGAGGTAGCATGATATTTATGGACAAAATCTCTTGCTTTTTCTGGAGGGTCCATGCTATTATGGTTTTATGTCAATTTTGTTTAGAATGTTCAAGCTACTAGTATGCTCGAAGTTACACCGACTCCAAAGTGGACATCAAATTTTTAAGGCCATCACTTTTCCGTGATCATCTCCCATTTCATTGAGATGCACTGCTTGCCATATATTTTTATTATAATACATAAAAAAATGAGGAATAGTTAGATTGTCAATTGAGTCAATATTGTATCTAATGGTATTTTGCTTTCTTAACTACATATGTTCTGTAGCGTTATCTTGTGCTTGAGGAGGTTTATTTATTTTTTCATAGGAACTTGAGGAAGGTTTGATGATGAAAGATTGTAGGTTACATGTGATATAGGCATGAAAGGTTTATGAAGGCATATGAACACTGAAGCAGATGAGCATAGCTTAGTATAATCTAGTTGATGCTTCATTTTCAAGTCAAAGTTGATCATATATTGATGGGATTGATTTTCAAGTAGTTGTTGACATTGCTCTTTTGCAATTGATATTGGTTTTTTTGTAGCGTCTACTAGGAAATGAAGAAATTTAGTTCTCTGCCGTAAAAATTGCTCATATTTAACAAGAAGTGAATACAGTAAGCTAATGATTGATTTGGGATTCTCTTGTAAGGCAAGAACTTTTAAAGACCTTGAGCAGTTGAAATTACTGTGGAGATAGAATTAATCTGAAACAATGTCTGTTACCTGTCTTTGCCTCATTTTCTTTTAATTTATCTTTCTTGGTGTTTGCCCCCCTAGAGTTTTCTTTGTTGCATAATAAATTATTTCTTCAAATAAGAAATGATGAATAAATAATTTATGTTAATTTCAATCAGAAAAATTGATCACATATTCTAGTAAAACTCATGATCACTCATAACCTGGTAATGGAGGAACTTGTAGAGTACAGCAGGTTTTGCTGCTTTTTCCAGAAAATAGAAGACCCTAGTGACTGTTCTAATAACAGCTAGGGACTGTCAATAACTGTCATTGATGCAATTGGTTATATTTTTTGCTGTGAGTAAATTGGTTCGTCCATGAAATTAAGTGGTATTAGGAGCAAGAACTTCTTGGCTTTACCTTGTTTCCTATTTTGCCCTTGGGGAAAGAAAAATGAAACAGATGACTAAATTTTGAGGTACTTCCAGTGAGAGGATTAACATCTCTTGTTGTGTTAATGATCAGTATCATTTTACAAATACTTTTTCTATAGTCATATTCTTTCTACAAGGGAGTAATATGCCATACCAAAGGCATGTCAAATTTTTTATTCCATGGTACTTTCTATGTTTTTGTACCATACTTTTCTAGCAACACTCTCTCTGAGATGATAGTGGTTGGTAGATCTGTGTTGGGTTGGAAACTGGAGCACATGACAGAGAGAGCAGAGGTGGACTGATATACTATTGATCCTTTTAGAAACACTTTTGAGCATATCCTCATTTGCTAGGCAATTGTGGGAAGAGTACACTTTGTTGTCTAAATTAAAAACTAAGTATCAAGATATAAGTTATATATAGGCTAAGAAGGATCTAGAATTTGGCGTGGCTTTGGAGAGGAGATCACTGATGAAGTCTAAAGAAAAGAAACTGTGGTCCAAAGTATAAAGGAAGGTTTTAGTAGAGAGATATCTAAACTTTCTCACTTCTTAATGGTCCTGCTAGAAGAGATCAGCTTCTGCATTGTCTGAAGCTATCTTAATTTAATGAAAACTCTTTTAGTTTCTGACTCCACCTTCATTGAGACAATAGATTTTAAAGGAACAAAAGGTAGTCCAAAGTTTGGAAGAAGTTTGGTAAAGAGAAGTCTTAGTTCTTAAGACTAGTGACAGAAGACAGCTTCTCAATTATATATCTGAAGCTACTTTTGATTCAATGAAATTTCCTTTTCTAATTTTTGACTTCACCTTTACTTGACTAATCTTCTGACACTGGAGAATGAACAAAGATAATTGTAAATTTATGCTTTGTTATCTTTAAGGGACTGAGATTCCTTATCAAAGAGTCTCTTTAATAAGGTTACCAAAAAAAAAAAGAGTCTCTTTAATAATGTTTGTTGACAACAACTCTTCATGATAGTACTAGTTCAACAGTAAATTTGTTGGGAAGAGATGCTGGTCCCAACATTCTAATAGAGAATATATTCTCATCTCAATAGGAATCTGAAGGCCCATTTTCTGAGACCCACTTTGCACTTTTGTGCAATTGGGAGAGAAAATGGGAGCATTACATATTTCTAGTAGTTATAATATATTGGTTCCCAACATATATTCCCTCTTTTTCTTTATTTAGCATATAAAAGCCAAGTCATGTTACCTAAGTTGCTTAGTGGGAAAAGCAACATCATTGCTACACATGAAGTTCTGGTCTAGATTGGAGACTGTGATCAATTTTTCTCACAAAATTTAGCCTTTTAATGCAGAGTGATAAAGAAAATTAGACCGATTCAGTTTACGATTCAAAAATATTCTTCCTTATAAAAAAGAAAAATAAAAAAATCTGAGAAGATACCAAACAGACCCTCAATTTTTCGGATCCTTGCAAAAGTGAATTTGTAAGTTTGGTACACCTGTATTGGCTGCTATTCATTTGTTTTGTTAATGTATCCTTCACCAATTTAATGTAGAAGAGTAGAGAAACATGCAATAGTCCTGGACAACAACAAAAGCATTGATTACTTTAATGAATTCCCAAGTTCCCAACCAACAGCACCACGTTAGTCAACAACATTATCTCCTGGAAAGATAGAAAAGAAAAAGAAAAACAGGTAAAGAAAGAAAAAGAAAGAAATGAAAAAAAATAAAAGAAAGAAGAAAGAAAAGAACACAGCATTACAGCAAGCACCTCATCCTCTGGCTTTTGCTTTGCTTTCCATCTAAGCTGCTTTGGCCTCTCCACCCATCTTCTCTTCAATGAAATTTACATTGCAGGAGCCTGGAGAATCTACAAAATCAGTGTCTTAGGAAAAACATTCCCAAGCTATCCAATCTAAACAACAGTGTTCAGGTAATTAAAGTCTTTATTCTCATCTACTGTCACACTTCTGACATAGTGATCTCACAAATTTTGCTCATTTTTCTCATTAATTTCCTTCTGGCTGCCTCTGAGTTGCTTATTAGATCTTTTACTTTCTAGTTCAGTCTTTGTAAATATCCAGGGAAATTGTATTGAATGATTTCCCCTACTGTCTAAAAACACATTTTTCTCTTTGCCAATTTGATTAGAGGGAGGAAAGAAAATTATGATACTGAGAATGTCAGTAAGGTAAGTCCTGTCACCTGTGGATGCTTATAGATTACTGATGGAGTCTGTAGACAGCCCAAAAACTTGGATACCATATATGAACACCAAAGACTGTTCTCAAGGCTTTTGTAGTTTGTACTGTCCACAATGGTGCTACATCATGATGCCACCTCCACCTCCCTTTGAGTTTCCAGAAGACAATTCCTCATCTCCAAATTTCTCTCCTCTTGTTATTGCAATCATTGGCATTTTGGTGAGTGCCTTTCTTCTTGTAAGCTACTACACCATAATGTCAAAGTATTGCGGTAATGAGGAACGCAGAGCAAGAAGAGATAGTCATGACCCGAATGAGGAACTGGAAGAAACCCACAATCCTTCAATCCATGAGCCGTGGCATGTTGTGACTGTCGGCTTAGACGAGGCTTTGATCAAGTCATTGAAAGTTTGCAAGTACAAGAAAGGAGATGGTTTAGTTGAAGGAACAGATTGCTCAGTTTGTCTGAGTGAGTTTGAAGAAGATGAGAGCCTCAGGCTGTTGCCCAAGTGCAACCATGCTTTCCATCTTCCATGCATTGATACATGGCTCAAATCTCATTCAAATTGCCCTTTATGTCGTGCCAACATAGTGTCCATAAATGCTTCAGCCCCTCCTCCTTCTCAGTTGCCTCAATCTGTGACTGAAAATCCTCCATTAATGGCTGAAAGCCAAGGAGCAAATGAAAATGCAGACATGGCAGCACATGATTCAGAAAGGGGTCCTCCTCAAAATGTGGAAATAGTGCATGGAGATGTTATCCCGAAGACAACATTTCGTGCTTTTAGCGATTTGGGAAATTCAGAGGAGAGAGATGGTAGAAGTACCATAATTGAGATTGGACATGAAGAATGTCATCAAACAATTAGAAGGTCAGTTTCCATGGACCATTCATGTCAGAATCGTGTCTTAGTTTCGGATATTCTGCGCTTGAATGATGAAGAAGATGAGGACAATGAGATTATTGATGTGGAAGGCTGCTGCTCATCAGAGTTTGATGATATTGCTGGTTCTTCAAAACAGTCAGCAGGAGGAGGAGTTGGCAAATCTAGCTTTAGAAAAGGGGTACTCCAGCTGCATTCTGTTATGAGTCGTCCTGTTGCAATGAAGAGATCATTTTCAAGTGGAAGATTCTTTCTCACTAGGCCTCCAAGACCACGGCATACAGTAATTCCAGTCTAGAAAAACAAAACTACTTTTTGAGAATTTCAATATGGATTAACTTTGTAGAATCATGAAGGGAATAGATCAATGATTTTGATCTGAACTAGTTACTATATTTAATGGTTCATGATCCTTTGTGTGAGTTGTATTCCACATGTCGAAAAACTTCTTGTATACAACATATGTATACAATGCCTCTCTCAATATCAACCGTAAAACCGATTACAGCATGTGAGAGATTATTATAAGATGGACACTGTTTATATCAGTTGTATGCAAGAATTTCACTAATCATTATGTTGCTCTTTTTATTTCAGGAAGTTTTTAATAGTTTCTGTCATCCATTGGACCATGGCTAGTAAATTTCAGATACTGGAAGTCCAATATTTTTTGAGTGTAGTTCCATCTATTACCTCTAATATTCACATGGCCAAATGGTTCACCCAGGTCTTAAAATTGTTTTACAAGATTTTATTGTGTAGTAATTGTACTTTGTCATCACTTGCTTAGGTTGCTTTGTATTTTCTTTTGTTGGCTTGTAATTATGTTTGACACCCAATTAATGGGAAAACCTTTAATGGTGAATTCAATGGCTTTCTTTGAATTTGAGTCTGAGTCTGATTTGGGTTTGTCTTTGCTTCGACTTCTAGCCATAATAGAGTGACCAAGAACAAGAACCAGAGAGAATAAGAGGGTCTAGCAGAGAGAGGAAACTATTTAACGCTTAAAGGCGGCTTGGCTTATGTGTAATTCTCAATTTTAAAGGCTATCAATATATCTGTGGTTTGGTTCGTGATTTCAATCTGTCTTTATCCTATAGTTTCATGAGAATTTTTTCCAATAAAATTTTGAGAAGGAAGAGAGAAAAAGAAAGTATTGGTAACACACGTTTTCCTTCTCCAACTCGATTTAGGACTTGTGTACGTTAGACAAAGATTGAAACTCCTAACCTTGCGGGCCAAGGTTTACACGTGGATTAGAAATTTAGTTACATTAGGATTATATTACTTGTACTTCAAGGAATAATTCCTTATTACTTGTACTTCAAGAATTAATTCCTTGTGTTTGAAGGTTATGTAATTGTATAAATACCCTATTACTATTGAATAAAGGCAAGCAATTCTCCAACTTCTACAACTAGCCAATTATGTGTGCTATATATATATACACCACATAACCACCACCCCAAATATCTACAATTTACTAATGCTCTCAATTAGTGCTATTAATTAGCATCCCCCTTTGGCCATTGTTGGCTGCCCTCCAACATTCCCCAAATATCCAAATATTGTTACGTTCAATTCAAGCATGTTAGTCGATATATCAAGATACTACCTTACCTACGTGCGTCAAGGAACAAAACCCTGTCATAATATGCTTCCCATCAAATTTAAACTTAACAAGTCAAACATAAGCGCTTGGTTCTCAAAAGAAGATGATGGTCGTGATGATGATGATGTTCCAATAGATGTTATTCGATCATCGAGACTTGTAACCCAAGAAACCATTAAGGTCCCTCATGACATGCTATTATCTAACAACACAATGCTCTTAACTGAAGTTCTTACTAGAATGCATGTCCCAGAGGATGAGCATCAAACTATTATCGCAAAGATATTTGAAGTAGTTGGATCGCCAGTCAACATGTTTCCTATTCTTGTGGTTATAATGGACGAGACTTTGCGATTGCATAGTATTAGTACAAGGGAATCCATGGAAACAAATCATGATGAGGTTAAGCGTATTATTCCTACAACTAATTCATCCATTGAGGATTTGGAGCAAGCTGACTTGAAGGTTCAGAAGAAACGATAAAGTGTGCTATTTGTAAGGATGGCTCAGAGGATAATCTTCAATTTATTCGATTACTCTGCTCACATCTTAATCTCAGGGGAAATGTTTCAAAAAAGATTTAAACTTTGATCCTTGTGTCAATTCAAGATGTATATTATGGGTTGTATCATTGTGCCCCCATTAACTTTACTTATAAAGTCAATTTGCCCCTTCTGTTAATTCAGTTACATTTTTCGTCCAAAAAAGATCCGCGTGCGTGAAGTGATTTGATTTCTATAGACTTGTATTGCAAGTGGAATGACGAATTATCCGTGATCACATGCATGGCACGTGATAACTTTTGGACAGAAATTTGTAACTGATTTAACAAAAGTGGCATATTGGCATCCAAGTAAAATTGAGGGTAGATTGATACAATTCATAATTCATATCCTGAATTGACAAGGAAAGCAAAAATTAAGTCCTTTTTGGAAAAAATTTCCTTATTATTTTTATTTTGATTTTATATGATGTTGTCTAAATTAACTAATATTCTAATTTATCTCAACTATTCTTAGAGAAAACCAATATTATGCTAAGAAACGTTTTGTGTTATATACTTTTAAGCAACTTTACTTGTACTTGAGGATCTTATTTACCTACTTCGACTATGGTTTGATCTTCATCAATCTTATGTTTATTGATTATGTTCAACCTTATGAATTTTTTTATTTTTTTATCTAATTCAAGTATTCAACCACATGAACGCGTGTTAACCCTTCCATTGCTATAACCTAATTAAAAAAAAACAGAGCAAATGAATCATTTTGTGAACAAAAAACCAACTAAAAGTTAACCTATAACTTATTAAGCACGTAAAACACAACTGCAGCTACATAACCATTCCTATAACCTAAACATAAACATAGCAAATCAATCAATCAATTTGTAAACAACAAAAGTAACTAAAAGTGAATAAAAATAAGCTATTAATCATGTAAAGCACAACTGCAACTACACTATACCTAAACAAAATATTAACCAAAACCAAAATCAAATTCAACACTATACTTAAACAAAATACTGTCAACAAAAATCCAAAACTACATAATATTGTCAACAAAAATCAAATTCAAATCCAAAACTATACCTAAAAAAATTAACATCCAAATCAATTAAACAACTCAAATTCAATCGAAAATACCTATAAATTTAAACAAAACAAAAATCAACTTGGAGCTGCAACTTCAATTATCAAATTGTCGATTGAATTTGAGGAAGAATCGAAAATCAAAATAAAGATCAAAGCAAAAAAATAAAAAATAACACGACACAAACATCAATTCAAAAGCAAATGAACCTTGAAACCAGCAATTGATCAACAACAAGAAGATCGAACCATATTCAAAAACAAAATTGAATTGAGAGAAAATATGAAATCGCATGCAATTAAAGTCGAGGAATCCGAATAACTAAAAACTGCCAGAGGGCAAAATTGTAAAAGTGCAACTCTTAGAGTACCCGCCATAGCTGGCAAGCAGGCACATACAGGGTAAAAAACAATAACTAGCTAGCATGTGGCCTAGGGTAATTAATTATACTTTACGTTGTCCACATATAGCTAATCTTAAAACAAGCAAAACACATAATCTATCTAAGACTTCGTTTATTTTCCTTTCTTCTTTGATAAATTAAGCACATTTTGTTTATAGTATTTGAAGGAATTTAGGTATCTATTTCAAAATTAATTAGCTATAGAAAGAGTAATAATAGACTTTTACGATTTATGTGCTAATCATGTGCCAATTTGTTATTAGTTGAATCAGACGGGTGAATTTACCTACAAACAGATAGTACATAACGAAAAAAAAACCGTCTAGTGATCAATCTGGGTAGAAGAAAGGCCACGTTGGCTACTTTCAACTCCTGCAAAGACCCTTCTGTTTTTGTTTTTCTGTTTCAATGCTAGCTGAGTTCCAATAGGATTAGTTTTCATATACCTCATTTTTCTTCTCTAACTCGATTTAGGACTCTGTGTGGCCATAAATACACATAACAAACCCCCTGAGACTAACATATATATATACTCTCAATTAAGCTATTGGCATCATATCGATCGATCCCTTTTGCCATTGTTGTTCCTCTGCATTATTATTAACATACTCAGGTTCAAACATGTCAATAATCGATAGAGAATTTCTGAGCCACGTATGGCAAAGAAGTGAACCCTTCATCAACCAATCCCAGCTTCCACCCGACGTGGTTACCATCGAATTTAAACGCTACAACTCGACGAGAAGCGCTTGGTTTCCAGAAGATGATGATCATCATCATCATCATAATGCTCCAATACGTATTGAAACACCAAGAGTCCTCATAACTCAAGAAACCACTATATTTCCTCATGCCAAGCTTTTATCTGATAGGACTGCATCCACCATGCTCATGTCAGAGCTTCTTTCTCGCATGCATGTCCCTCAACACGAGAAACCACTTATTATTAAGAAAATATTTGAGGTGGTTGAATTCGCCGCCAATGCAGCCGCCATGCCGCCTATTGTTGTGGTCATAGATGAGGTCACTTGGCGATTGCATGGCAGCGATGTTGGCGTTAGTGATCATCATGAAACTAACATGAATGATATGAATAGAGTTATAAGGGAATCCTTTGAGACATATATGGTAGAGCCTGTTCCTGCAACTAAAACATGTATTCAAAATTTGGAGAAAGTGAGACTCGATGATGGTTTGGAAGCTACTAGAGTACACGATTCATGTGTTATTTGTATGGAGGGCCTTGAAGCTTGTGTTGAAGTTATTCGCTTGCCTTGCTCACATCTTTATCATGAACGTTGTATTGTTCAATGGCTGGAGACTAATCATTTATGTCCCTTATGCCGATATCAGATGCCTCGTCATAAACATTAAGTTCATTGTTGATGTCAAAAATCTCAGATCATTTGGTCATCGTCTGAAAGGTGTAGTTTGTCTGACTTTGATGAAGAGCTTGGTTGCCTTCCTCAAGAGCTTGAATGATCTTCTAAGAATAATCAAGGGAGATGAACTAACACTGGTGTGGTGTTAGCCCAACACTCTCCAAAGCTTAAGTTATAAATGGCAGAAAGATGTATCTCAAGGGCCTGTCAAGAGAATGATCTGGTCAACTTAAGCAAGGAAAGGGATGGAGAGTAGATAAGAAGGTATTAATTTCTCTGGATATTTTTGTGTAGCTGAAATAGTTGAGAACCCCTTGCATAAAGGAGAAAGGTTCTATTTATAAGCGAAGATGAGAGTTACCTGCATGTGAATGGACGGACACGATGAAGCCACGTCAGCTCATGAACAATACCATGCTCACCTACCAAGTCGCGTTACCATAAATGCAGGCGTGGTGAGGCAAAAGGTAGGTGAGATGGATGTCCCATCCTAGTTGCCTTTTTCAGGGAAGATGAGGCGCATGTGGGTTACACTCGAGCACCTTGTTTTGGGGGTTTGTGCGCTCGGGCTAATCACCTACTATTGTGAGATAGGTTTAATTTGAGCTAGCGATAAGTGGATAAAAGTGTCTAAGGCCAAGTTCGATTCTTCGCTCGTTGTCTATAGCTTAAGGTCGACATGATCTGAGCCGTGTCATGTTCAACTAATTGCGTAGGCGAAGCTCATATTGATGCGTTAGACCTTCTATTGATTATCAGTTTGGCCTGGCTCGAGGAGAGCTGATCGAACCAGATGATGTCATTTCAAGTGTGATCATCTAGTCATAAGTCAGTCAATTGGGACACGTGTAATGTTCTGATTAGTAGTAACAAATCTTCAAAAACTACAAATTTTAATTTTAACTTTTTTTTTTCTTAGTAGATAAATGCAAAGTTAAACGTCAAGTTTAAAGTTGTAATAGCCAGTAGTTTTAAATCAATAATACTATTCTTATTATATTTTAATACCATATTGGTTGTACCATCTTACGTGTCGTTATTGTACTAGCATGGTATTTCTTTATTTTTAGGATTTTTATTTTTATTTTTTTAGTGTCCAATATATGAATGCCATGTAGATTGCCACATAAAATGGTATAAAATTATGGTAAGTGTAGCATTGTTGTTTTTAAATTATCTTTTGCCAGATATTTTGTTGTCATGCACTAGAACTATTATTAAATAAGAAAACTATTAAAAAGTCACTCAAAACTTTTAGAAAGAATCAAAATGTGCATGTATGTTTTTTTAATTCAAAAGCCCCTAAAAATACCTTGAAAGACATGTGCCGATGTGCGTACGCGTTTTACTAAAATAGTACGTACCAAGTGATTAACATTGTTCACCTACTGCTCAGCCATTATAGTGCAGTAATAGTTTCAACTGTTATTGTAGTGCAACAAAATAATTTCTTCCTATTTGCTACAGCCTACATGTTAATTTGTTGAATTTTTTATTTTATTTTTTTATTTTTATTTTTTTATTTTTTTTAGTCTTATTTGAGTATATTTGGGCATAATATAGTATGTTTTAAGAGATTCATGAAGTTAATACCTCAAAAAGCTCAAAGTCGGCCTTGCCCTCCTGTCAGAGCATTGGGAGGCCGGCGATGTTGTTGGCCTCAAATCGTGAAATAAGCAGACAAGCTTAAATCATGAAATTCAACTTTTGCTCAACCAAATTAATATGCATGATGGTTCCAAGCTGATTTCACGAATCTCATGAATTCGATTTTCGTGGCCAGTCATGCTATTTTGATTTATATCATTATCATTCATCCTATAAAAATTATGTAATATATAAGGATCCAAAGAAAATACCATGGGCTGGTTGACGTTATTTTCTATAGAGAGTGCTTAGTTGTCTTCTTTAATCTTTTTTTTTTCTTTGGCCAAGACTTCTTTAATCTTAAATATACAAATTATTTGGCATAGAAGTATTTTTTGAAATATACATGTTACTTATCATTTTGAAAAATATGTATGAGATATTGGAGAAAATTTAAATAGAGTCATTTACAAAAAAAAGACAATCAATACTAAATTTTAAAATTGCACATTAGTCAATTAACTATTCCAAAATACCGTAAAGCCTCGTTTGGAGAATGGTATTGTACAGTACTAAGTAATTAAAAGGGACAACAGTCCCGTGGACCATGTTTTGTGGACTTATAAGGTATAGGATACAAGGTATAAGATTTAAAATTTAAGGTATAAGGTTTAGGATATGTTATAATATTAAGGTTATTTTTAGATAATTTTTATATAGAAATGTATTATAAATTAAAAAATATATATTTGTTAAATTATATATTTTAAATAAATCATAAAGCATATGTAATAAAAACTCCAAACGCCAAATCCCCAAACCCCAAAACACCAAACCCCAAACCCCAAATCTCAAAACACCAAACCCCAAAAATCAGAAAATAATTCTCACGTTTCTCTTCTCTCCCCCGATGCTCTCTTCTCTCTTATCCCTCTTCACTCACGCCGACTAGTGAAATTGCCGTTGTCCGGCCTTGGGTGGCGATGGGACCACCCCAGAAAGCTTCCCCCATGTCTCCTCTATCTCCCACTTCGATCACCCAGAAGATTTTGAAAACCCAAAACCCAATCAAAGCTTGTCGTCTTCTCTAACGAACTCTGTGATTCCAATTCCTGCATGACTCATGGTTTGTACCCAGAGTCTCCTCTCCTCTTGCTGAACACACCACCACGTCGATCAAGCCCATTCCAAACTAGGCCGATCAAATATGCCGGTACGACCAAGTGCCAGTACTAATACCGATATCCAGTTAGGCCATCCGATGGGGGTTCGGTCAGTATCCTGATTTGGGGTTCTTGGTCCGCTAACTGGATTGAACCCAGCCCTGCCAATGACGGTGGTGACAGATGAAGAAAAAAAATTTGTAGGGTCTTTTTAATCATTTTAGTATTCTTTTAAGGGTAAACTTGGAATTCCAATGAAAAAAAATTTGTAAGGTCTCTTTGGGACGTGTGAAGACCATTTTGCCCATTAAAAAAGAGTCATATACGCTCATTGCACTTGGCCATTTTTTACAAAATACAACAGAATGACAACATTGATGTGCGGTAGTAAAGATAGTGGATCACATTAAACGAAGGTGTTTTTTAAGGACCAAATTGGTATTTGAGTGAAAATTGAGGGATCACTTTTCACTCTTTTACATCTTACAAACAAGTCAAACAAATACTAATTCAAAAGAGGCAATAAAAGGTGCAAAATGTACCAAATCCTTGTCATCGTTGGCTAGGCCTCAGAAAAGCCCATTAAGATCCTAAGGTCCTTTTTCTAGTTATATTGTGGAAAGTTGGAAACCGTACCCTAACAAGTTGTACTAATTGCAACCAAAGGAAAGCACATGGAAACCTATGTAGTACTGTAGCTACATACAAACAAAAGCTGGAGAAGCTAGCTTTAGTATTACTGTAGAAAGCTAAATGAGGTGGCATTTTGGTGATCCTAGCTAACCCTAAGAACATGAACTTAGTCAGATGGGATTTAATTAACACAAGGCTGCAGCCTCTTCAATTAGTCTAAGCATGTGGTGAATTGCTGCTGCTAGGTCATCTACTGAAGTCAGTAAGCACCCTTCTTCAATCTGCATTTAGAATGTTCAAATTTTAGAAAGCTCATTGAATTCTCATAAGAGTAATCAAACAATTATAAGCCGCTAGCAAATATTTGCAAATATGGAAAGCATCACAGATATACTCAAATGTGTAAGACAATTATTGGTGACAATCACTATAGTATGACTAAAATAACCCTACCATTTTGTGTTTTTTTAAAAAAGATATAGGATGATGGATTTCTTCAAGTATCCCTTAATTCATGGAGCATATAATCCTTTTTCTGGGCATTTTTTATCAACAACTTACGTACAAAAACTACTGGGATTTTAAAATTTGATCAATATGCATTATTTACTATAAATGTTATTTTACCAGTGAATCCAATCACGTACCCATTCAATTAATAACCTACCTAATCAATGGTTCAGATTTACAATACTCAAAAATTATTGTTATATTGCTAACTGTTTAGCAAGAGAACATTTTTATATATAATCTATTTAGACATTATTAAAGCATACCTTGACACTAATAGAGTAGAGAACAACTAATGGGTCCATAGTGGTAACAGTGAGGTGAAGGATGGTAAGCTGAAGCGTTTGAATTCCAGCGACCAACTTGGAAAGCTGTCTTGGGCTGATTCTGTGTGAAAGAATTCGAAGGTTTGCGTGGGTCTCAATTAGTGTAACCTCAATATCAGCTGTAGCTGCCTTGGTTTTTGATGTGTATTTGTTAGGGCTCTGCTGTTGATGAGACCACGAGTACTGGCCATGGGGATGATGATCATATGCCAAGAACTGGGCAAAAGGGGATGCAGTAATTGGCTGCTGGAGGACTTCGGAGGTGGTGGTACTATCTTCATTACATTGATCTCCACCTCCTCCTTGTTGTACAAGTTGGAGCTTCTGAGCTTCAAGGGACTGCAAGAGCTGCTCAAGCTCCTTCACATATTCTATAGCACCACCAACTATGGAGGCCTGGTCACCCTACGCACCCAATTAAACACTTGGAACAAATGAAACCCAAATAAACTAAAATAAAGTGGAGATTAAATTATTCATCCTACTTTGCAAAGTGGAAAATAGGGTAGGCATTACAAGAATTCTCTAACGCGAAATGAAAGATATAACATTGGACCGTTGTCTCACATCTTACAATTTAGAAAATCTCGTGATAATTAATTAATTATATAAAGTTAAGATGGATATTAAGTTATTAATGAACATGAATGTCTAATAATCTCAACATGATTCAAGGGGAAGATTAATCAGAAAAGCTTATCAACTCTTCCCTTTAATTTCAGGGATGAACGTACTGTTCACTAAGTGCTTCTTCCTTTTTACACATGACAAACAAACAAGGGAAAATTTTCAAAAAAGTAAAACAAAAACACATTGTCAATAATTTTATTCCTATCTTAATTTTAATCTGACTGGTCTCTGAATATCTCTGCAACAGAAATCAATTGCCCAACTTTTGCTGTATTTGCCCAAGCTTAAATTCATTTTGACCATTCTTAGTATTTCAGCAGCAACACATTTTCATGAAATGCTGCCAAAATTGTGCAGCATTTGAGAGAGAGAGAGAGAGAGAGAGAGAGAGATGAAGTAAGCAAGTACCCTTTGGACATAAGAGTGAGGCATGAGAGAGCGCAAAATGGCAAGATGCTCATTCATTTGTTTTCTTCGATTTCTTTCAACAGTAATGTGAATCATTCTCTGAGTCTCAGCTTCTTCCTTGTTCTTGCAAGCCCTCGGCTTTCGCCTCCTCTTCTTCCTCATCCCTTGCTGCTGCTGATGACTTAACGGCGGCGTCGACAGAGTACTCTGCTTCTGCTTCTGCTTCTGCTTCTGCAGCCTCCTACCATTACCCACAACCGCTTCCATTGATGCATGATCAGTAGCACCACATGCATTTTGTTCTTGATGAGCTTTGATCATAGTACTAGTCTCCGAAGTGTGGTCTTGGCAGCTATACGGGGTTGCAGAGATTGTATCATAGATGATGAAGTTGAATGGCTCCATATTACAATTTGAAGAAACTGCTTCTTAAGCCATTTCTCTTTTCTCTGCAGCTTTGCTCTTCTTCACCTTTATTTCTGTGGAACTTGAATCACAAATTAACCCTCTGTTTAACTCGTCTCTTTTCAAAGACCACAATCATTTTTATAGCAAACCCTCCTCTTGAACATTGAGCTAGCTCTGCCTGTTTGTGTGTGATAGAGAGAGAAAGTGTGTGAGTGAGTGAGTGAGTGAGTGAAAATGTTAGAAGGGTTAAAATGTTAGAGAGAAGGATATGATGCACGTGAGAGAGGCAGAAAAGGTGTAGTGCTTTTCTGCTTCGAAAAGTGAAGGAAAGAGAAAGACACACTCTTTCAGACTCTCTTTCTATATCTCTCTCTCTCTTTCATCCTAGTTTTGGTTTACTTCCCAATTTCATAGATGCTGTCAAAAACTGGCCCAGTTTCTGCAATGGAGAAAGGGAGTGGGGGACCCAAATCTATATAGAAATATGCATACAAACAAGACAACAAGCTGCGCAAAGCTACTCCTCACATTCAAATCTGTGTTGGGTCTGCACCAAATGACTGGCTCACGTACCCGTACCCTCTATACCTATAGATTCTCCTTTATTTATAATCTACATTACAACCTACAATACCATACCATGTGCTTGACAACCCATTTGTGTACTGTTACCCTTCTTTATACATACATACATGTCAATGTTCAATTAGCTAAGTTAGGTACTTAGGCTTCATTTGTAATTACCATCTGGAGGCTTCATTTGTAATTACCATCTGGGGCCGTTTATCATGAGTTTCTTGGGTCACACGATAGACAATGGTGAAAAGGAGACCAGCAGCAACTGCACCCAGGAGGTCATTGCAATGTCAATTGTCAACCCTGCTGGTGAAATTGACATTTTGATGAAGAAATGTGAGCACTCAGAATTATCATAAACACAAATCATCACCAAAACTCTCTAATTAATCCCATCATGACCCTTCAATTAACCCCTTTTAATTCTTTCTATTAGGGCACATTTACATGCATAGAATGGAAGTCATTCACATTCCACTCTAATCATGTATTTACTTGTATTGGGGAATCAAAAAATGAGTGGGCCCACTCCAAAATGAGGAATCATTCCCCCAATCTAATTTATGAATTGGGGGGACATAGTATTATATTTACGGATCCTCTATCCATTTATCTATTCATCTCTCTACCATACTTTTAATCTTGGCTATGCTTCCTTTCACCTTTTTACTTTTTTTCTCTCTCTACTCTCTATTTGAAAGCCAAGATTAAAACATGGTAGAGAAATGGATAAGTAAATGAGTAGAGAATCCTAATCCTATATTTACTTATGAGGAGTCATTAATTTATATCAAAAGTAAACTTTTTAGGAATTAAACCAGCTTTTATTTCGATTTATGTTATTAGTAAACACTTAGAAAGGAATCAACTTCATTTATATTGCCTAAATTTTGGCAAGTTAGTTTTGGGGGCCCACGTCATACTGGTGGGTACAAGACTACAAGCCCAATTGATACATTTAAGTGTAGGATTTTTATCTTAAAAGGTCATCATACATCTTAGAAAAATATCACATTTTTAATAGTAATTAAAGCAAAAGCTAATACTATTATTGCTACCCAACAAGGTAGCATTATCCTAGCTCAATTATCAATAATTGTTGTACGAGCAATCATTATTTGCAATCAACATTTTGATAGTGAGCAACTTTATTTCAAAGGGAAGAACAGCTATTCATTAAGCAAAAACCACCATTTCCATATGTTCCACTACATATAGAAAAAAAGGGTGCAAAGACAATACCACCCAGCTTGTGCAGCTTAATTTGCATTTCATCATGCATTACGGCTTTTGTTTTATCTTCTACATGGTGTGATTTGTTCTAATTTTTTCAGTTTTATGGTCAAATTATCAATGATTAAAAGGAACCAACTTTTTTTTCATAACAAATCACGATTATGTCCTCATCTCTATCCATCTCAAACTACATACAAAAGGGTATAATGGTCTTTCTCTATTCAAAATTAGTTTTCTAAATTTCTGAGAAAAAAAATATATAATTATTTTTAAGTTAGGTCCTTTCACCCTAAAACCCTATTTCCTTATAAGCCAATAATGAGCCTAGCACGTAAGACAGAGAAATGGAGATTGAAAATTGCAAGATCTGGCCATCGGATAAGCGTTGCCTTATCTAGTGAGTAGGACATATGGAGGGGAGGATGGTTGCCCTTGGACCATGGTCCAAACTGTACCTGTCAGACCTTCTGATATTAATCCATGTGACATCAACTTCTCTCGAGAAAGTACATTATACCAATATACATTAGCAGTGATTAATCTAGTGTCAAAGACCTAGAAGGCTGAGACTTTGCCACCCTTTTCTTTTTCTCAAAAAACAATTTTTTCTACTAATTGTCTCTTGTGCTGTTTCTTTGTACAATTGGCATTTGAAGGTTACATTGTAACGTTTTTAATTCAGAAATCAGAGATTGACTAGTCATTGTACTTGCTCAGAATTGGACGAGCAATGTCATGTGGCTACAGTGAAGATAGCATGCATTTTCATGTGCATGCAAATTTTTGTGCCTAATCTTTCGCAATTCCATGAGGATTCAGGACCACTGGTTTCGTGATTAGGCTCCAAATTCTGATAGAATATGATATATTCTGCATAATTTCTAGTAGTACCATACTTGCAATGAACCCCAATTGATTGATTTGAGAGAGAGAGAGAGAGAGAGAGAGAGAGATGTAGATGTAGATATTTCTAATGATTTTATCGAGTTTATGTCCTTCACAAAATTAGATTGTCAACTAGATGGTTGCCTCTACCAAAATTTCAACCGGATGCCATAGAAGTCTAGCAATCCAATAGGGAAAGATAACATAAACGCATAGGTAATCAAAATAAGAAGGGCTTTGACTGATGATGCAAACAGGGTATCCACCAACAAGTTGATGAGACCTGTGAGCAAATTTGCCTGCCAAAAAGAAAAAAAGAAGAGCAAGATAATTCTGAGCATGAGAGAGGAAAATCTTCCAGATGTTCATGAAACTATATAAAGATTTTGTTTACCAGAAGAAATGCCGCCAGCAAATTGCGGTTATATGCTTCTTCAAGTACTGAAGTTTTGCTTCCAGGGACAATATCAGAGAGAAGTAGTATAGCAAGCACCTGAAATAAGTTACAATCTGATTTGAGAAAAAAAGGAGCCAAACGTGAGGGCTTGTAGCTTAAGTTGTACAGAGCATTTACACCAACACCCAAGGCCAAGGCCAAAGTTCAAATCTCCCCTCCTTCTTTGGCTTCCTCACTACCAAAAAAAACAGGAACCAAACGAAAAGGAAGGAGTTCTGTACCACTGATTCTTCCTATTGGTACACAGAGTATACCACTGTATTGACAATTTCAATAATCTATGAACATAAATTTAAAATTAATGGTTCTAAAGAAGAATGAGAAAATTTTAATTAGGAACACTCATTAATACAATACAATGACAAAATTAATGTATTTAAATGTTAAAAATATATAAGCCTTGTTTTTGTTTCACGTACTCTTCTTTATAACATGTTTGGCAATATCAGTTGCCAAGTCAACTCATTTTTCCGGAACCCTTCGGGTAACATATTGGGACCACTGAGAGAACATAGCCAGACATATGCTCTCTAGTCACACTAGTAACTGCTATAGCGTCAATTAACAGCCCTCTACTCATTTCCGAAGTATGTCCAAGTACTCCAAAAATCCAAGACAAACCATTTTTCATATGACATACAAACAAACCAAAAAAATACACACCAAAGGAACCATTTAAAAAGACCAGTTGGCAAATATTATCACAACAAAGTTTTATGGAATAACTTGATTATATATACAGTGGCATTCTAACTGGACATTAAAGATTAAATGATTTCTCTTTTGGCTAAATTTTTGCATAGATGATTTCTCATAAGGAAAAGAAAAAGAATTATAGAGGGACCTACAAAATGGATTGTTAGGATTATTGGACCACCTTTTGCGGTAGTCCCCCACCTAGGATGTTCATACTTTTCTTAGAAAGTGGACATTCGTTTTAGTGAATGACTATATATATTGGTTCATTTGAGGTCCATTGGGGTGATAAGCTACACAATGCACAATGGGCGTTTCCCCCAACTACAAATGCGACATACAGTTCAGCCAGAAATAGACAAATTTCAAGTTATATGGAAAATGGACAGCATTAAGTACAACTCATGAAAAACAAAACAAAAGATTACCAATAAAAAATTATGTTGCTTATATGAGTTTATATCCAAAATGAATAGCTAGTATATGAACTTCATATCTTTGAAAGTGGATATGCCATTTAAATTTTAAGACATCCTAATCAAAAGAGGAATGGGAATAACCTGTAGATTTACAGCCAATACCAGTGTAACATAAGCCAGGTTGCACTGCAAAATGTGTACACACTTAGTTTCACCAAAACAACTATTCAAACACTTTAATAAATTAAGGAAATAACACATGAGTATACCAACCATTCTACGGGAAACTCTCTCGACATGGCTGTCAAGAATCACAGTTAATAACCTGAGAGAGAAAAGGAAGTAGTCACCTTCACAGAAACAACCTTAAAGAGAGCGAGAGAGAGGGAGGGAGAGAAGAAAATAAATTGATAGATAAAAAAGAAAAAGAAAGAAAAGAAAGATGATAACATGTCTTGGGTAGAGATATACCAAAACAAAAGAGAAAGTATCCAGACCCTAATCTTTGCCCTTTTATAGCCTCCAATTGTAGAAGAGGAATGTTTTCCAAAGAAAAGATAGTTTCCCAACTGGACACCAACAAGATACATACCCCAATATCCTGGGAAAGAAAGCAATTGAGAACTATAAATTACTTTACAAAAAGAATAGAAAACAGCAAAGAAAAAACACCAAGAAATGCTCCAAAGATTACAATACAGCTTTCTTTCAGTGTCATGTGGTGCATTTATTCCATTACATTTTTTTACTTTCAAATTAAAACAGGTCTCAAGTTTTTAGATTTTAGATTTTGTTTAGTTTCTTTCAACAGTTTAACCCAGTTGGTTTTGGTAGTGTATACATCCAATACCCAGCAGTTTCACCACCTATACATATAATTAACCAAATTCATTATCACTCATAAGAACACCTGTTTACAAGGGATTAGATCATGGCCTTAAATGCCCACAATTAGATCAGTCCACAAATTAGATCGTGGCCAAACTCAACCTAAAAGCATGAAATATTTAGTTACAGAACCAAATTAACTTTGTTGTTTGAAGACAACCCTAGGAAATATAGAGATAAGACTGAGTGAATCTAGTGTTGTGACGGTGATAACCATAATGACATTGGTAGGTAATTTTTTAGGAGCTGTGAGAACATTCTTGCCTAATAAATAATAAAAAAGAACACTTGAGAGCATTCGAAATACTAGATTACCTAGTAACAACCCTCCTTTCTTCTCATTTCTATTGTAATTTTGGGGGGGTTGATTAATGCAACTGGTCTTAGATGAAGTGAGTCAATTGCTAGAACTACCAGTCTTGGATCCTAGACCAATATCATCTATTACAAACCCCACTTAACCATCAAGGTAGTATTTAAACGGTAATGACTTGATCTAGATCGCTGTTTCCTTTCTTTTTTTTGGTGCAAAATTTATAGTATAATTTGACCGTGTTTTAGGAGCATATCTCTATATTGAGATGCTAATGTCTATTTATTACTTATGTGTCTAGTTATATGAACATAAGGAAATCATGATTGTATTATAAGTTAAGCAGAGATTATGATTTAGGGTTTGCTCTTCCTAGAAAGCATGTGTTCTAGGTCCAGCATTCAATTTGGTTATCATACTACAACTTCATTTAGCCAAAAGATATCAACCATTTAGCGGCGCCTCCAAAAGGTATATTAAAATTGACGTATTTTGATGTTTTCTTTTCTATAACTCAATAACTGATAGAAGAACTGAATCCCATCTTTTTGAGCAATTATTTAGGTACTAAGAAACCTGTCCTTATTTTGACATGATTGTAGAGTCCAAATTATACAGAACATATATTAATAATGCATAAAATAGTCATACTCAAATCCTTACCAAATATGCTAAAAAACCCCTCCTTATTTTGGCTGATTATATCAGTTCCCCTTTCATTAGAAAGAAGATACAAGTTTAACCCATGTGTCAAGCAACCTTGGTAACCTTGAAGACAGAAAACCCAAGACGGCTTATAAGATGGTCTTTCCAAAGGCATAATAATAACCCACCATACATATATTACCAAGTCAGAGTATACCTAGTAGAATTAGTGAACCAAGAATTCCAGAATACTGTGCAGGAACACTAATTATGGACGAAAGGATTGATATAGTGGCAAGTGTGAAAAAGAAATTCCAGTGTACTCCATATTCACCCACATGAACCTACAATGTATAACAGCACAATCATAGCAAAGCATAAGCATAATAACTAATAAGCTAACAAAGAAACATAAACGCATCAGTGACATCAGTGTCTAATTGGAACGACTTATAACAACAGAAGTGCAATGTAGTAGCCAAGGCTGATCCTAAAGTTGGCTTAAGTTGAACAGGACCCACAATGCAGGTACCAAGTTGATCTGATATTCTCTGTAATAGTTAATGTGCTTCAAAAGCCAGACCTCACTCTGCTGGATTTTGGTCCAGACCCATCCAGAAATGCAACCCAAAAGCGCATAAAATGCCTTGTCTAGGTTGGAACTATGAAGCTTACTTTATTATTATAAAAAGGAAAAAGTGATTTTTTTTTTTTTTTTTTCAAATGGCTCATTCTAGCTTACACTTTTCTATTATTAAAATTTCTAGCAAAAAATTCTAGTTCCAACATGCCTGAAATACCTCAAAACTAGAAACCATAGTTACATGTAGAAGTTCAAAATATGTTGATTGATACCCCAATTAGATTCAGCAAATGTCTGTTACCATAAAGACAAAGTAATATTATAAAACCTACCTGATAGTCCACACCTGCAGTAGAGAAAAGACGAGCAAACCCAAGGATGATTAGTGGACTGGAAGATTGGACTGCAGTCTTCAATTTCCTGAAAAAAAAAAAAAACCATAAACAAACAAACAGGCCAAGTACATCAACATAAATTCAGTACCACAGGAACCAACTGCTGTAAATCTTTTGATATAATACAATATCCTATCATGCAGACAGCAAAAGGTGAAAGGAAATGAAATGTTGAAGAGTAAACAAGAATGAAATATTATTTAAATCTAATTCCAGAATTACTTGGGACCTTAAAGAGACTGTCTGGGAGTTTTTATTGCATTAGTAGGTGGCTAGTTTTGAAGGAAAGTTCACACTACCTTCAATTTTCCATTATTCAATATGGTTTTTCTCTAAACCTTTTCTTATCTGTTTTTTTGTCAGTTCAATAGAGATATGACATAGAGAGAAAATAATATATTAGAATAAATAAGCAGAACTTTCTTTTAGATATCTGACATGTTATGTTGCGAGCCTCTCAATCGAGATTATACATTCAAACAAGAATCCACCTGATCAATGGTCCAGATTTACATTATGTTAACGTAACATGGCAGACTAAAAAATCAATAAAATAACTCACGTTGATGAGATATTTCGTGCTTGCCGTGAAACTAATGAATTTGCTACGACAAATGAGCCGACTCCAAGATCCATCTGACATATTCATGTAATGGAGAATTTTTCATTAGTATTTTTTAAAATATTCAGAGCACTACCATCCAGCACCAGCATAAAATTTTTCATCAACTACAATTCAGCATAAAATATTTACCCAACAAATGGGAGAGATAAACAGAGACAGAAATAGAAGAATGTACAAATAGAAGTCTCTTCTATTCTTTTCTTTTTTTATTTCTTCTTTCTCAATGAAGTATTCATTTGATAAAGATATTTATGTTTAATGGGTGAGAGGTATGTCTCAAAGCAAGTAGAAGATCTAAAATACACAAAAGATAGAGAAAACAAGTTAAAGGCATGGAAAAAAAATCCAACAAGATCATCCAACAAAAACATAACTTTCTTTTTATTAAACAAAACTTGGAACTAGTACTGAAGCACCAGTAACTTATGCTATTAAATCTTGGATATTAACAAATAAGGAAAAAATAATTCAAGAGAAAGGTACATTATCAACTTAATTCAGACAGAATTAAAACTTTGTTGTAAATTTGGAAAGTAATCAGCAATTGATAACCATGAAGACAAAAGGCCATTAATGCAACGGGAATTAAACATATCATGTTGAATAATCCTTTTGAGAATAGTGCAGTACAAGTAGCACTCTATGTGAAACTAAACAAAATCTAGTTCAAACCAATAGCAAAGTAATTGTATAGAACATAATTTAAAAAAAAAAAAAAAAAAAACCTAACAATACTAAAATTGTTTGGGCATATCGCTTGCAAAATTCTTACCCAGCTAGTACCATATGTCTCAGTCTTGGCATATCTTCTAGGAAATATTGTGAAGTCAACAGCCAAGATACATAAGCATGTTATGATCATCTGCAGCAATCACTTTTGTTCACATGAGGCAAAAGTAAGAGGTTAATTTAGCAGAAAATAGACTATGCAGACCCAAGTGAGACTGCATACCGTAGCGACCCTGTATGTTGAAATAATTTTCCTTTGAGTATTGGGATCTTCTTCCATGGTAGAATAGTCAAAACTGCAAAAAGTAAGAAGTACAGGTAAATTTAATTTAGCAGAAATAAACTATGCAGACCAAGTGAGACTGCGTATGTAGCGACCCTGTATGTTCAAATATTTTTCCTTCAAGAATTGGGCTCCTCTTCCATAGTAGAATATTAACCAAAACTGTATTTAATTGCATGCAACTGTGTAACTGTCACTATATCTATGCAAACCATTTATATGCTCTGCTACTCATGCAAATATCTTATAGCATTGTCAACATGCAATATGAATGACTTCCCCATGCAAAAGTGAACCAGTAGAGATCAGATAAAGAAAAAAAAATGTATAATATATTTTACCTTTTGGCTGCAATACAGATAAGAAGTAGCAACATCAACAAAGTTGCCCACATATACATCCACTCTGCTAATACCTGTCAAGAGTTATGATCATAGTGAATAGAATAGGTACACGTATGCATAATCAATAATTTACCCAAAGCAAGGGACCCAACTAAGCTACAGATATGACTAGACACCATGAACATGAGAAACTTTGACTATTCATGAACAAAGGCACTAATTTCAAAAGCCTTGAAGATGATGGGAGAAAAATATTACATGCCCCAACCCAAAGATTACTTGAAAAATTAACATAAACCTCCTTAAACACAATATGCTTGGTTCCAACAAAAAATCTCAGAATTGCTCAAGTACATAACACTTACAGTGTAAATCAAGATGATGGGAACCATGATGAGAAAAAAATCCAAAGCCATTGTAGCCATGTAAGCCTGCCAACTCTTAGAACCAACTGTTGCATTATCATTTTTCTTCAATGTGACATCTATGGTAAAATAATCAGAGGAAAAAAATTCATATCAGAAAACTAGAATCAGAGGAAACAAAATCATATCAGAAAACTAACATATTAGCTGCATCAGGGAGGAGAGAG
>QANT01001189.1:35743-50614 GCA_003254885.1 Purshia tridentata
GGGGTGGGGAAGGAATACCTCACTGAAGTCCAATACCTCATTGTGTGAAAACTCCATATGGTTAGTAACCCACATAACAGAAAAACTGATTTTTTTTTCTTTTTTAAGATCCTTTCATCTGGTGCTTAGCATATTGACTGACATACTTAGAAATGGTAACAGATTTTTAAAAAGTTAAGTCATTCTTCAATAATAAAAAGGTGCTTCCAATAAAATTCTAACAATTTTCTTTATTTCATAAGTGGAAATTATAACAATTCTGAAAACATAATTTTCCTTTTCTAGAGGGAGAAGAAATTAGGCAGAAAAAGGATTCTTTATGCATGGTGTAAATACTTCTCCCATCTACGGTGTTGAAGATAGTTATGACGAGATGGTGGTAGTCGAACACTGTCAACCTCATTCTTATTAAAGTCCAAAAAAAAAAAAAAAAGGGATCCAAGGTCAGGATGGTGCATACAAGTAAAGCAAGACTCAAGAATTACACACGCGTTGAAAATATCCCAACACACTTAGAATACACGGGAACCAAACACTTTGCTCACTTTTAAAGTCCCAAGTGTTGGGCAATAGCACTCTAGATCACTTGTTAAATCAGAGAGCTCAAACAGCGTGCTCTAGCCCACATCTTTAATCCCAGAATGTCGAGAATGTCGAGAATGTCCAATGTTCCAGGCTATGCACACTGCCACCCTAGAACTAGAAATACTTGCTAATTATCCACTCAAGTTAGGATCATTTGAATATGTCTGAGGATAATTTCAAAATGTGCCCTAGCAATGATCCTTTGTGAATTGCTGAAAGGACAGGAAAACGATCCCTAAAAATATCCAACCTAGCCAAGACAAAAGGTATGCATTATTCATTCTCCAAAACCAAAAGTCCTATCAAATTGTCTCTATAATTGATTTTTGATTGAACCCTAACTTGATCGTTGACGAGTACTCGATCAGCATCACAACGACGCCCAAGAAGATCTCACATTCACTTTGATTTCAGTTCACGAGGTCAGCACGTGGTCAAGAAGGTTAGCATATGGTAGTAAATCAGCACACATATAATGGTTGGATCAAAGGTAGGATAAATTTTGACGCCATATGGACAACTAAGATGTGATAAATGACAATGAATCTCAACTATATGATTTAACAATTGAGTAAGATATTCTTATTTAAGGACTTCATCAGAAAATAATGTTTAATATGTACATATACAACAATCAGCCTAGTAGGCATGCATTTCAAGGACTAAATCAACAATACGTCGCCACAGTAAATGTCATATTGTAGCACACAACTTAAATCCTTCGTGCTCAGTCTTTATCCCCAACTCCAACTACTATACGGATCATTTTTTATACTTAAAAATAAAGAAAATTAAAGAAAAACTGGTAATATTCAGCAATAATCACAAAAATTTATGTAATCAATCACTTAGATTTGAAAGAAGAATAAAAATAAAAATAAAAATTTGATTAGTAAAACAGAAATAAAAATTAAAGAAAAACTGGTAATATTCAGCAATAATCGCAAAAATTTATGTAATCAATCACTTAGATTTGAAAGAAGAATAAAAATAAAAATTTGATTAGTAAAACAGAAAAAAACAAAAAATGAAAATAAAAGTCTTTGTGGTTTACCAACAACACGATTGGAGCCTAATGAGTGCCGCAGTAGTATCAGAATCTGAAAGCACCATAAAACAACATGGAACACGGCGTCACATTTATGATAAAACAAAAAACCAAAAAAGTTACCTTTTTGCTGAAATTAGGTTGATTTACCGGGATTATTGTGGTGAGCACGGCGATTTCCATTATGGATGATCCAGTCAAATTGCTCACAAATCTGAAAATATTTTATTTTCCAAAAAATAAATAAAAATAAGAGTTATAACATGAATCAAGTAACTTTGGTGAAGACTACTAACTCTTCCTTGAGACGTTTGTGTGGATTGAAGGATTTGGGAAGAGAATCCATGGAGAAACAACAGTTTGCTGATGTGCACAAGCGCTCTCAAGCAGGGGAAATGCCTAACGGTTTAAGCTGAAGTTGCAAGTTTGCCGTGTGTTTGCTCGTGTGTTGTTCTATTTTCTACAACATTTGACAACTTCTCAGATGAGTTCTTTTTTGGGATCTTATTTTAGCCCAAATCATGAAGAAAACCGCCCAAGTTCATTTCAAGCTTACACATTATATTTTCAATTCTAAAAGAGTGATTCACAATGTAGCACATTTATCGGTCATCTTTACACTAAAAAATTAACGCTATAAAGAACTGACAAATCAATCTACTAATTCAGAAACCTAATCAATGAATTAACATTAGAATTTCAACACCCAATAATTCAAAAAGAAGAATCTGACATACCTTTTTATCTCATCCTACATACTGTTAAGTATGTGAATCAACCCCTATTGTGGAGTCTGTGAATACACACAGCCTACTGACGACCCAAAAGGAATCTCATCTACCATTCAACCCCAAACTAAAACTCTCTATAAATAGCACCAAATCTATGAGAGTTTCGGCACCCAAACTTTGAGCAGAAACCTTCAATCAGCAGCTGTGAGCTTTGTGAATGTGAGTCTTCTCTGTCTATGTCTCACTCTGTATCTCTCTCTCTCCCTCGCTCTCTCTCTCTCTCTCTCTCTCGCGCGCGCGCGCGTCTGCTATATGGTGTCTTAGCATAGGAACTTTTTTGATTTTGATTAATTGATTAATGGGTGTTGGGCCTAGTAATAGGTTTTTGACCAGTGGGTTTGGGCTTCTACTACAAAGATTGGGTTTAAAACAATACATACATGAACACATTAAATAAAGGGTAGAAAGATTAAAAAAAAAAAAAAAAAAAAAAGGAGAATAAATGGGAGGGCAATGGCTATTTGGTATCAAAATGGTTACCAAATTGGTGAAGAATCCATGCTCTAAAAGCTGTGTGTAATAAACTAACAAAGCTTGGTTTAGTGAAGAAATAAAACAAAATAAGAGCCTTGCCAAAAAAGAAGAAGATGCTAGCTAGCTAGCTACTTTTGTGTACCTATTTAAGAGAAAATTAAACACAAAAAATTGAATTAATTAAATAAAAGTAAAATAAAAAAGCTATGGGAGGCAGAGCATGCAGTCGAGCAGTAGATCAAGCCGGAGAGGCAGAGAGCTCTCGAAAGCCACGAGCAGCGGCACTGTCTCGTTGGCGCGAAAACTCCCGAAACGTGGTGCAACTTCCCGTCCACATATGCCCTCTGAGAATTTTGATCTTGACATGCTCCGGCAATCTGAGCGTATACCTATTCTCCTCCTCCTCCTCCTCTCTACGCCTAACTATGGAGTGTCCCGTGGAGTGCGACCTCGTAAACCTCTCCCTCTCATTTTCTTCCCCTTTCGGATCTTGAAGAAGATCGTCGTCTTTAATGTCGAGCCGGACGGCGTCCTCATCGAGCATCATAGACTCGTGCGCCAGCACCGGGGACTTGTCGGCCAGGCTCGGCGGCGGCGACGACTCCAGGTTCCGGCGACAGAAGGGGCAGGTCTTGTGAGAGTCGAGCCAGAGGTCGATGCATTCTTGGTGGAACACGTGGCAGCAAACGGTCAAGAGGCGCAGCATGCTGTCGTCCTCGAACTCCACCAAGCAAATGGCACACTCCAGGCCGTACTTGTCTATGCGGAAGTCCTTCACGCTGGCGTACACCAACGTCGGGAACGACTGGATGAGGGAGCGGTCTAGGCCTTCCTTGGGCGGAGTGGTGGGCCCCACAAGCTCCCCGGCGGGCCTTCGGTGGAAGGAGTTGAGGACGTTTTCCACGAAGCAGCGGCAGAAGTAGATGGCCAAGAACCCCAGCAAGAAGAAGACGAGGAGGAGGATGGTCAGGACCACCGTGATTGGCGGCGACGGGTCATTTTGAGGCGGGGAATAGTTGAGGTTCGTGGTCGTGGTCGTGGTCGTGGTCGTGGCAGCTTTCAACATTGCCTTAAATAAGGGCACTTCCGGGCGACCTTAGTGCATATTTTGATGATGGGAGAAAAATATTGATGATATTGTTCAGAAATTGTGTACGGATGAGAAAAATGAAGAATGTGGTGGTGGTGGAGGTGGTGGTGGTGTTGGGTGCTTGGAGACATTAGCAAGAGATCGAGAAACAAGGAGGCATGTCAATGAGCATTTGGTGTTTTGGGGAGCATTGGAAAAATTAATCATGGCTTAATTTGGAAAGCTGATGTGGAAGTGTGGTCTTTGCTGCCTCTTTGGTAGGAAGTATAGCTAGTTATTGAGCGAGTCCTTGTGAAAAAGGATGGGTTCAACAAATTGCTCTCTCTTCACTATTATTGCAAGCCACCAATATATTTTGACATAGTGAATGGTCTTATAATTCTTATCAATAAACAAATGCATAGCTAGCACCCTATAAATGGAATTTCAATTCTGCCTATAGTATGGCTCTACAAATTGGCTAAATCAAATCATGGCCGATGTACCCAATACAAGGTGCTACCCTTTAAGTTTCGCATTGAGATTTACAAGAAAACAATCCAATTCATCGAGTTGAGAACCCTTTCCATATTACGTTCCATTTTTCTTAATTTTGTTGGTTTAGGCCTCATTTGGTGCTTAAAATTAGATTAGACATATTAAGTGTTTAGATTAATGTATATTTAAAAAAGAAGATGGAGAGTGTCTATCTCCACTAATGTCACCATTTTTGTAGAGATTTGAAGGAACAAATCTACCTTTTGACTAATTGATCATTTTCTTATTTGGTTAGAAGCTTATTCTTTAAATACACATGAATCTAATAATATAATATGAACGAAGCCTTAATGTCAAGTTATGACATGTCTGACAACACAAACATTACGTGAGAGAGGCAGAGATAATATAATTCAAACAAAATGGTACAAACAAATGACCGTCGTCTCCAAGGACAAAGAGGGTCATCCCATAATTATATATGGTAACAAGTATTGGTACTAAGGAGAGTGATACAAGCTTCAACTTCCATTTGTAACAACAAAACTTCGCAGATGAAACATATTGGCGAGGACTCCAACAAGCCCCGGAATCAACACAAGCTTGAAGCAAGCATACAAAATCTTCTTCAACAGAAAAGTTACAGCTACATGATACCGTAATCTCTTACAGATCTAGTTTCTATCTAATTCCATGGAGGATACATTCTAGTTACCGTGGTGCATCTTCAACATTTGCAGAAAAGGAATCGCAGATTCTATTCGACATCATCAATCCAGTCGCCATATATCCTACTGATTTTGTCTGGTCCCTTCCATTTCTGATGCGCTCTCTGCCCCGGCCTCTGATTTACTATAGATGACCTTTGTGACGGAACTCCAATATGATAAATATCAGAATGAGGTACTGTAGGGATTGATACTACCACAGTATCTGCTGATGTTTTTAAAGGCACTCCTCCCTGCTTATTGTCAGAAGGGGCTTGAGAAGAATCTCTAGATTCTCCCTCCACAAGCCCACCGCCATATCGGTGTAATTCTGTAGTCAGAATTCAAAATTTCTAAAGTCAGATAGTGAACAATTACAAATGCATCATTAATTCCATATTTAAAAAAGGAAATATGATTATTATATTTTTCTTTTTAGACAAGAGGATATTAATCTGATTGCTATAATTAGTCTCACTAGATATTGTACCCAGCTAAAACAGAAAAAGCACCCTCAAGTAGCTGAAGACTAATCATCCAGATTCTAGACAATAAATTAGCATGCTACTCTTCAGGGGCACAAAAATTTAAGACCAACAAAAGTGCTTCCACATAAGAGCACGTTTGCACTTAAGTGTGAAGACTCATGACCTTAGCAGAAACATCACTACACAAACTTGTCCTCCTACTTCAGTACAGTAGCAAATAAACTAAAACATTATAGCAAAAAAAAAAACATAAATAAGTAAAACAAACTAGTGATCCTTAACATGAAGACTCATGACCTTAGCAGAAACATCACTACAGAAACTTGTCCTGCTACTTCAGTACAGTAGCAAATAAACTAAAACATTATAGCAAAAACAAAAAACATAAATAAGTAAAACAAACTAGTGATTCTTAACAAACTCATAATACAAGCCAATCTCTTAAGTTGGTCCCTAATTTGTATTTATCAGCATCACTGTAGTTGATCAGGTGGTATATTATGTAATTTGGTTGTGTTAGACAACCACTAGACCCTAAAAGCTTAAGCTGTTAAGAAATGGAGAATAGGAACTAGAGGATTCAAACCCAGGACCTCCTGCAACCAGAACTGTGATACCATGTTACCGCTGAACCCAAAAGTTTAAGTTGTTAGAGAACAGTCCAACAGTGTATATCAAGCTAACAGGTTTGGATACTAAATACCCCAGGTTTCTGAGGAATTTATATGGCTGTGAACTAGAAAGTGAATTTTGATTTCTCCCTCATATGAAGACATATACCAGTTAGAAATTCAAACAGCTTGCATTTATTTAGTAAGACCTCAAATAGATGAATAGTTTTCTTCCTTCCAAAGTGGTTTTTTTTTTTTTTTTTCTCATATGGCAGTAGGTAAAGGAAATTTAGGGGCAGATCCAGACAATACAAGTTTCCATAAAGAGTGTTTGTGTCAGTAGTGAGGAGTCAATAAACCATCTCGTTCTCCACTTCTAATTAGGTAAAAAGCTTTGGTGGTCTGCCCAGTCTTATTTTGATTACAGAGAATGTTAAAAACTACATAGAAGCTTTCAATTAGAACTTCCCTAGCCTAGACTTAAAGATGCTTTTTATTAGAAAATTTCTAATAAAACTTGTGCCCTTCTTCTTATTTAGATGTAGGCCTTTTTTGGACTTATTAGTTCTGTCCTAGTTCTTCTACTAGTTTTTTTTTTTTTTTTTTTTTTTTTTTTTTTTTTTTTTTGTTTTGGACAAATGCTGGGCTCCTTACCTCTAAGGAGCCATTCTTTCTTACAAGCCAATCACTATTGACACATTGATTATTTTTCTTCTTTTTTATTTCTCTCAAGTACCACTTCCTCCTTACGAGATATTTAAAAAATAACTCCATGTAACATGTGTCAATATGTGATTGGTTTGTAAGGAGGAATGGCTCCCTATAGGTAAGGACTAAGGAGCAAAGCACTGTCCTTTTGAATGGGTTAGGGAGCAACCTGATACAGGTTAAAGACAAGGTGGGTGCTGCCTCTGATTCTGGTGGGATTTAGATGAAATAAATTTTGGAATTAGAAAAGTTTTAGGGAAAGGAAAAGGGTTGCTGCAATTTTAGAGAAATTAGAGCAACAAAGAATAATAGGGAGGAGCAGAGAGAAGATCTCAAGGCACCAGCCTTCAACAACACTTTATTTTTATTCATCCAAATCTGATTTGCATTACAGGAAATAACCATATTTATAGGTTTCAGACAGAACACTTAGTGACTCTTAGAAATATCAAAAGATTCATTAAACAATATAGAAATATTAAAAACTCATTAAATATACAAGACTCATAAACAATAGGCGACTCCTAGAAAACTTAAAGACTTGACTCTTCATTACACTTGACATCAACTCTTAGACTCTTTGACATATTTATATAGTTTTGTATTATTTTCTAATTCTTGCACTAACATAGGCATTTTACTTTAGACCCAAAAGTGTTAAATTTGACCAAATGGGATTTGTCTTAAGCTTCCAAACAGGATACTTCCTTTCTAACCAAGCAGTAGTTATTGCATCACAGCCCACCCCCCTGGATGACTTTTTGATCTAGGTGGTCTTTTGTTGTCGGTGTGCATTCTGCGGTGCTTATGTAGTGATGGTAACTTCTTACTTGGCTGCTGGAGCCTTCTTCCTTAGGTCTCTTCCTATTCTCTAATGATACACACAGATACTTATATTAAGATTAAGAAACAAAGAAGCTATTCAATTGTCCCTATCAGCACAGGCAAGTTCAATAGCACATTGCTTCAAGAACATGGATGATTTGACAAACTACAACAGAGAGGGGTTTCCCCTGTGAATAAAGAGTGCACACTCTCTGTGATAACGAATACAGCAATACCACAGGTAAATAAGCAAGCAATAATTTGACAATATAGTTTGCATAAGTGCCCCTATAGCTTAGATCATATCAAGATTCAAGGTGGGATTGGTGGTTGGAAATAAAGTCTTATGTTATGAAAGACAAAAGAACACGTAAACATGTTAACCGGTGTCTTTGCTTTATGAAGAAATATAATAATCCTGTCTTGATGTTTCACAGGGGAAACACATGGATAATTTATCTTTGTTAATGATGCACCAAAAGAACAAGTTAGCCAGTATACCATAATTTTGAAACTATTACAAGAGCAACTATAGAGTAGCTAACCATAAATGAATCACTTAATATACTCAAGTACTTTGCCAAATCAAAAGCAATCAAACATGTACAAAGTTAGGCTTAAATGATGCATGAAATTAAAATTTCTACTGCAAAATCTTTAGAGGCACTCTACTGATTTTGGACATCTGAAATTCAGGACACCAAGAATTAATAATGAAACTGAAAACATAGAACAAAGTTCTAGAAACAAAGCCCAGGCAAGATGCTAGTTCTAAGAATAGTTACACCGAAAAATGGCAACATATTAAAGAAGATGGAATTAATCTCATTCTCAAATCAGATCTTTACTGGCAGCAAGAAAAATTACTGAATTTCCAGATTAGGGCTATAAACACTAACATTAGCATATATAAGGAATCAACAGCAAATGCATTACGTTCTCTAAACAAAATGGAAACACTGAATAAATCATACCTGCAACACCATGGGCAAAATGGCATTTGCTTCCAAACGGGCAATATCCTGTCAATTCCCACTTATTGCAAATCCTTGTTTTCCAATTCGATGGCTTGTTATTTGGTCCACTCCCAGCACCACCATACCCACCAGGACCTAAACTTATTGCCACACTCTCTCGATTCTTTGACTGCTCATCATGAAGAAAAGTGCAATTATCCCCATAAGGGCACCCTTCCTCAGTATAAAACTTCTTGCAATGCCTCCCTTTATACGACCGCTGAGTCTCCACACCAAAATTTGTAGAAACAATTGGAATCTGAAACTCTTCCCTTGGCTCCGAAGATACCGCCTTTTCTTCCTCATGGGCAGCCACAATTTCTTGCCAATTAGGAGGCGGCCGCCGAAGCTCCTCAATGCTATGAGCAAAGTTGCAATTAGTGACATACGGGCACGTCCCAGCACGGAACTTGCAACAAAGCTTGGTCTTGAAAAACATTTTCCCGATGGCTTTCGACCGGTTAGACGAAGTTACATCTTGGGAGTTCCTTGATTTCTTGCTTGGGGGTTCGCTTCCGGAGCGACTTTGGGACTGCCTTTGTTCGTAATTTGAGTTGGACATAGTGTCTGCCAACGCATCGCCATTATTCCAAACTCTGTACTCATCCTCAGTAGCCCAAACTGCTTGGTCACCTGACCAAATATCACCACCACCACCATTCCCAGTGAATACTTGCACTACGTTCCCGCTGTCTCTACCATAATCCATTAGAAGTAAAATCCCTCACCAAATATTACAGTCCTTGAAAGAAAACAAGTGTTGTATACAAACCCTAGGTGCTATCTTACAGGTTGTCGCAGCACATAGGAAGATACCCACAAACTGAATTCACCGAAATTCTATGAAAATTGATGAATTTTGGAAAAATCTTAGCAATAGGAGAAATGGGTATTCCAATAACACATCTACTACACCGAATTCTATAGCTTTCAGGTAAGAAACTTCCCCAGAAAATAAGGAACTAAAATTACAACAACAATAACAACAAATAGGAGCACAAGTACAACAGATTACAGAAAGATGCCTTACTAAAAATTTAACGAAAATGGAACAAGTTACCAAGTTGGAATTGCGGTTGGATCTACAGCCTCAAAATATTCAAAAGATAATGCTGGGGCCATCAGAAAGTGGCTTAGCAAAATGGGAAATTGTTGACACAGTGAGGGGAACGTGGTTGAGTAATTGATAGAAGTGGGGATACTAAATAGGAAATGAAAATCAGAATTTAGAGATAGATTTGATTAAGAGAGACCCCCAAAAGGAGGTGAATACATTTCCAAACTTCACATGTCAAATGTTGTATGTTGGGAGGAAAGACTTAAGAGGCTCTGTACTTCTGTTCCATTTTTTTAAGCATTCTCATAATATGTTTTTATTTTAAGTGTTTTGTCTTTTACTATGGAAGTGGTCGTCAACTGCCTCATGTGGTAAATTAGTAATGCACATGCACTAATGCCAATTCTGAAATAGTTTTTTTTTTTTTTTTTCAATTACNTTTTTATCAATTACAAAATGCACTCACGAATTATATGGGAAGCATTTTAGATTGCTCCACTTAGAAACAAACATTTTTATGTTCATATTCTAACCATAGAAATTTTAAAAATAGAAAGCCCGTCATTTTTTCATCAAGAAAACCATTAAATGCCACTGTGGTGGAAAATGCTAATATGATTTAATGACGTGGATATTAAATCTACTCCACCCGAATACAAAAATTGTGAACGGTTGTTTGTCAATTACAACCCGCTATTTTTGACTTATAATTCATAATTATGTAAAAAAATAGTCATTCATATGAATATTTTTTACTTGTTACTATTAGAATGTTAATAGAAAAATATAAGAAAGTAATACACAAATCCCAAAAAGAAAAATATTTATAAAAAAACAATGTTACTGTTGATCGGTTACAATTACATATGCTTATTGTTGAGAAACAATAACAATAAAGTTATGTCAATTTATGATGTTGCTCAGGCTCTACTAATTATATAAAGTGAATTTGTTTATCATTGAAACATGTGTAATGAATGTTTGGATCATTATTTCTGTTGATACATAATATTGACTTTTTTTTTATGAATCAATCGTCTTCTATGAAAATTCAAACTTAGGACCTTCTCCCACATAAGAAGGTTGTGTGTCATTTGCTAAATCAAATGGTCATTGGTATAAATATTAATTTTAATAAACTAATAAATAATTAATCACAATTTAAAATGTTATAAAATAGTTAGTTCTAGGATATATTTTAAAGATTGTGAGAAGGATCTCGAATGCTTGATGGATCACAAACTTCTCTATATAACTTGGGCAGATGTGAGGAGAGTGTTGAATTATGGGGTCTTTGGCAGGGTTAACAAATGGCTTGGGAGACGAGTTACACCCCTTTGTGGTCGAATTGTCGAAGTAACTCGAAGTGGACTATTTACGTTATCAAAGTGTAGACTATTTACGTCCCACATCAGTAAAGGATGGCATGGAATAGTGGTTTATCAGGGTTTTGAGTCGCATATCTAGTTATCAAAGTGTAGACTATTTAAGTTACATGTGAGAAGATGTGTTGAGAGAAAGTCTCACACGATATCTTCTTACCGTTCCCTATTTGGGTTGGTTATGGGTTGTAGAACTCTTATAAGGAAACCATGGTCCAACAAGGAACACAAATTGGTTGCAATCAAACTTTGATATAGTGAAACGCGAGTAGAAATCCTATACTGTTGAACAATCTTTTCTGGTATAAATAGCTTCTATTCGATTTATGGGTTTAAATCTAGTTTGATTGCGTTGAATGTTGATTTATGTACCTAGAAAACCTAAAATCTCAGAGGGCCAAGCTCCCATTAGAGCCTGTTTAAATTAATCTTAGAACTTCAACATTGATTTCCAGACAAGGAAGTAAGATAGTATGGATGATAAGCAAGACCGGAACTACAGTCTACGAATTGTAAGTTGTAACTTACAAAGCAATGCGAAACTAATTTATTTTTCTATGTCCACTTAATCAGTGCCTTGATGGGCTTCTGAAATAGCAGTGCAACAACATAGAAAAATTTCCAGCTCCAAAATAAGGAAATCAAATACGACTATTACTAACAATATTTATGCTTTATAAGTAATTAAGAAATACATTACATACATATATTTAATCTTCATGACAACTTTCTTGAGATCTACTCTTGAAACCCACCATCAATTTATTCAATTTCTTGTTGCTTATCCTCTCTTGTATGATCCTCATGTCCTGGTCATAGCTTTGAGGAAATGATGGGGCAGAAGGGGTCAACTTCCGAGCTAGCTTGATGGCCTCTTCAGACTGATTGATGATGTTGTTGAAGCATAAATATCGACCGTAGGATGATATGTCTTCAAAGACGCAGATGTGGGCATCCACCGCGAAATCTACATCGACGGTCACCAGCACACCGTCTTCGTACATCTCGGCCGCTCCTTTCAGATACGGATTGGTGATCGACAAATCAGGACCCATCAACAATCCTACGTTCATTGACACCATATTCAAGCTCCTGTCCATTGCCAAGGCCCATGCTGTCTTCTCTGCTAGGGTTTTTGATAGGGCATGCCACAACTGTTTGTAACCATTTCAATTTTATAAGGGTTAGAATTTCGATATTTCATTATGTTTTCATGTTTGTAATATGATTATTTGAATCATTATTTACGTTAGTTCTTTTAGTTTCAATTTTTTCCAAGTATGTTCTACCTTAAAGCACTACAAAGGCCCTGGCCCAAAAAAATAAAAAAAGAAAAAACACTACAAAAGCAAAAAAATAACTCAATATGGGTTAAAATTGTAATTCAACAACCAAATGTTAGTAAATGCTGAGTCAACAACCGTTGATTGATGTAAATCTTATCATCAATTCCACATCAATCAACAATTTAGAGCTATCATTTTCTTTTGGTTAAATGTCCTAAAGTGCTAACAAAACTCTTGGACAGTTGTAGACCCTGGAATCGTAGGGTACTGTTTGGACAAAATTGTAAACCCCTGAATTGTAGGGTATGCATATGGTGCAGTAGTGACTCTCTCTCATTCATATGGTTGGTTATACGTGTGAGTGTGCTGGCACCAGATAGTTTCTCCAACTTGTTTGCTGGGCTTTGGGCCCACCACCACCCAAGGCCCACTCAATTGACAGACAAACACGCACAAATTTAATTTTGAGGTCGACCCAAACAAAAAAATTTAATTCATTTTGTGGTCTCTGACTCTCTCTCTCCAATTAATGAAAGTAGACCCTGGAATCGTAGGGTACTGTTTGGACATAATTGTAAACCCCTGAATTGTAGGGTATGCATATGGTGTAGTGGTGTCTCTCTCTCATTCATTCTACGTGTAAGTGTGCTGGCACCAGATAGTTCCTCCAACTTGTTTGCTGGGCTTTGGGCCCACCACCACCCAAGGCCCACTCAAATGACAGACAAACACACACAAATTTAATTTTGAGGTCGACCCAAACAAAAAAATTTAATTCATTTTCTGGTCTCTCTCTCCAATTAATGAATTATACCTTGAAATTGCGGCAAAAATTGACATCAGTCCAGTGTCTTTCATCAAACTCCAGAGCCGTTGATCTGCGGTCGTTTCTCCAAACAACGGCTGTGATCGAAGATGTGAACACAACCTTGTCTATTGTTTCTGTTCGTGCACATGCTTCTAGCACATTGTGTGCTGCCCTCACCTCTACATCCGCCATGTATTCCTACACGCAACATGCACAATAATAATTACTTTTCAAATTCTAAACTTGACCACACTTCTAACCAAATTTCAATAAATGGCCCAAAATGTTGAAACTATGATGATCATATGACCAACCTAGATGGAATACCAAACATGGTATTTAAAATCAGTTACAGATATAATAACTAAAAATTAATTAAGCAACTAATATGAATAATAGCATCTCATCTTTCTTTTAGAATTATATATTTTAGTTGTTCATATATGATCTCAATGTATTTCTGTTATGAATTGAATACATATAAGTTTAGGCCCCATTTGGAAACAGTGATTTCAAATCTATTTACTCAATGAATTATTCATTGGTCTCCATTGAAATAAAAGAAAATATATATTTAGTTAAATTACTTGATTACACTATTACCAATATACCATATTAAGTATTGAAAGAAAAAGAGGATAATGCTTACATGAGATTTTCCAAATGATTGAGTGTATCTAGTCATTTTAAAACCAAAATATCACATTGTGTCTAGTTATTTTCTCTAAAATCATTCAATATAAATAGACCCGTATCAAATAGAAAAATAAACCTAAGATGGTGTATTTAAGTTTTAGGAGATTTATTAAGACTATCCAAAAAAAAATAATAATGTTTTACTTAACAGATTCCACGTGGTTCTTCTTCTTTTTGAATTTTTATTTTTATTTTTCAGTATTCAATATATAAATATTAAGTAAATTGTCACATAAAATAATATAAAATTGTACTATAAAAATGTAATAAATATAACATTATTAAAAAAATTTTACTAACATGCCCATTTGGGAAAGAGACAAAACCCAGCCACTGAATTGACTGAGGAAGCAACAGAAGCAAATTGGAATTGACAAAGCAACTTAATTATTCAATACTTTATTCCAAATACCCTAATTATTTTTTAAAATTTTTCAAAATTTACATGACATCAATTATACTAGACTTTTGACACATGTTCTATATATATTTATTAAAATTTATATTATGTAATTTTTTTATTTTTTATAAATTATTATTACTCTCTCCACTTTTTAATTTAATGAAATTTTTATTTTTATTTTTAATTTATTATAATTTTTATATTTTATAATTATATTATTATTTATTAGATTAAATGAAAAATATTTATAAGAATTAAAATTTAATGAAACCTATAATACTAAAAGTATCTCCTAACTTTATAATAGTAAAGATAAAAATGACATAATTTATCTCTTTTTTCTAAAATAATATAGGAATATCAAGTTAGAAAATTCTGAAAAACAGAAAGAATAATATTTCTCACAAAAAATGGTCAAT
>QANT01001190.1:0-16946 GCA_003254885.1 Purshia tridentata
AGATCTGCCTCAATTCTACAATCTCATTATTGCAATATCTAGGATTTACTGAATTGTGACTTGAACTACTACTTCTTTCTGAATCTTTTAAAATGAAATATTGGAATGCTACAATTTTTCACAGCTGTCTTTCTGCCATTGCATTTTGCTTTTGGAAGGAGGGTGGTTAAAGTTTTGAGCTTGTAATTTGACCAAATTCTTGGAGTGTTATCTAAGTTTTGAAACAGGGAAAGTGGCAATCTAAACTTGGGACAAGGAATATGTAACTGAGACTAATTAGTAATACCAGCTAAAAAGTTTCAAGTTGCTGCATTAATGAAACATAGTTCCAACATAAAAACATTGTTGGTCAATATTCAATTCTAAGGTTGAATGAACCTATTTTTTTTTAGGGTCTGAAATGAACTCAATTATAATATTACAACCTCTGTCCCTGCATTCCTATGACAAAAATATCTTAAAAGACAAACACTACAACAAAACTTGCTATAGGCCACTTTTTTTTTTGTGTTTATTGATGCTGCAGCCATTAAGCAAGCATGGTGGAATATTCAGACTAGCCACCCTGCAGTCACTCTTAAGCTGTAGGTTGCTGGGAAAGAGGTGAAACATGGTTATCCCAACCCTTTTGCTAGAATGATGGATTTTGGAGACACCTTGGCACTTTAGTGCTGACAGCTTTTAGCCTCCACTAACACTGTAGATAATTGATACTTGTAGCTCACCATTGTTGCAGAAAGGTCCTAAAATCCATAGCTAGTTAATGATTAAACAAGTACTAGCTATGGATTTTAGGACCTTCAATGCAAAAGTGGATAATAGACTCCCACTAATATTTTCCCTTTTTATATGCCCTCTGTTGGCGCTCGGATCGGCATCCATATAATCCAATCGTACCTGTGTGCACATACATACATACATACATACATATATATATATATATAGGGAGCTGTTGGCGCTCGGATCGGCATCCATATAATCCATGGGTGGATACCTGACACCTGTCCCCTACTCATCGCATTTACCATTGACCCAAGGAATGACTTAATTCCGAGTATGTTAGGCCGAGCCGAACTCAGAGATCGGCTAGACTGAGTAGCAGTACGTTGGATCCGCCCAACTTCCAAGGTCGGTTTCGTGGGTCAGTTCGGTAGTAATTTGGGTCGGGTCAGTCTCATACAGATTATGTCGGCATCGACCTGCAGTACACATTCTCCAAGGGATATCTACTCAAGTGTTGAGTGCACAAAAGTCCTCTATCTGACACAGGGATGGCATGACTTGACAGTTGCTTCGTCCCTTCACTAACCTACCATGCTTGCATTTAATGATCAAGTGGCCTAGTGGGTGAGATGAACGACACAGATGTCTCCACGTGGCCCAGTGACAACCGCCCATCTCCATGCAGGTATCTGGTGTCTTGCCTATAAATAGCCTATTTCTCTCACTTTCAAAGGGATCGAAAAAAAAGAATTAAGAGAAAATATACAGAAAACAAATATCATCTGGATTGATTTCAAGCCTAGCTCTTGAGATTAATCACGTGATTTCCTCATTGTTTTCTAACTTACACACCGGAGGGTTCTTAGCTAACACCTCACTGGTGTAAGTTCCCACTGTTGTCCTCCATTTTCATATAGGAGTTGTCAAAGATTCAAGATCGAAAGGAGCAAGACCAAATCTGCCCTTCTTTATCCACGTTGATCCAAAGAGCGCCCAGTTTTTTGCATCAACAGGAGCTTCTTTTAAATAAATTTATATAAATATACAGGTCAAATTACGAATTAATTTGCCAGAAAAATACAAATTATTATAATATTAGTTTCTTTTTTATGCCGCGCGCTGCGGCTAATTCCTCTTTTTCTATGGGTGCATTGGAAATTAATATTATTAATTAGTTGATAATTGTGGTTGTAATGTATTTCAAATACCATCACTTATATACATGCAATTAATGATTTAAAATATGATATTTATCCTAATATTTTCTTGCAGTTATTCTTTTTAAACTTACATGTCATTCACATATTGAATTTTAAAAATAAAAAAATTAAGAATGAAAATATATATAATGTCAAATAAATTAATAAACTTAAATTGACATACAAAATTAAAAATAATTTGTTAGAACAATAAGTATTTTTCGAATTAATAATGAAATTAAATATCCTATATATATCATTATAGTATTGGAGCGCATCATTCACCGTATGTAAATAGTTGCACAAATTAACTCTCCTAGCTTTGTAATTAATGTTAATTATAGACTCGAAAGTCAAACTAAAAGTCAAATTGTAATTTGGCGATCCTTAAATTACACATAAACTAAAATGGGATCCTTTAAAAATACACATATTGTACGTGTAATATTTACTAATTATATATGCACATTCGATCTCTTAAAAATACATATTATTTACTAATTAACTATACCCACGCATTGTCTCTATGCTAATTATATACCATAATTTGAAATGGACCACGTCCATCGCTTCTACGTTACACTACCCTCTTTTTCTATTCGCATAATACCTTCCATTTTGATTTACCATGATATATACATTCGAAACCCTCTTTGTCCTCTCTCTCTCTCTCTCTCCATCAACAAAATGGGGCAATGGTGCTGCTGTTGCTGCATCATTGTCACCGTACTCGTCCTCCTCGGCAGCACCCTCGGGTTCGTGCTCTATCAATTCAGCCCTCACCGCCCGCTCAGCTACCAGGTGACCGACGCCGCACTGACCCATTTTAAGTTGTCAACCGACAAGAACAACACACTCGATTACAATCTCGTCGTCAACATAACCATAGACAACCCTAATAACTGGTCCAACTTCCATTACGAACAATTCGACGCCGTTGCCTCTTACAACAACCAGGATTTGAGTAATTTTACGTTCAACCCCTTCAGCGTAGGGCACAAGGATTATGATGCCTTGCAGGCATTGTTCAAGGGCCAGATACCAGCTGTGGCTCTCGCCGGCGATGAGGTTTCCAAGTTTCCCAATGCTACGGATTTCGATATCGTTTTGAAATTTTATATGAAGTATTGGACAAAGTTTCTGTCCAAAGCTGAGTTACAAACCCGGATGGCGGAATGCCATTTGAAGGTTCCGTTGAGTTCCAACGGACAATCGGCTGATAAATTTGAGTCCACCAACTGCAAAAAGGTCTGATCTTTAGATATATAATTAGTTTCATCATGTTTAGTTTACTTTGGTATTCTTAATTTAATTTGTATAGGATATATTAGTACACATTGCTCAATTATGTCAATGATTTATTTATTTTTTTGTTACTTATGAAATTTCAGTCTTCTTCTAGTTTATTCATTTTTATATACTCATTTTTATAGTTTTTCAGAATGCCTAAGAACTCGGAACTAGAACGATAGAGTAATAATTAGGTTGACCGCATTTTTCCTATAATCCCTTGAATATGAGTGATACGTACGCTTGCATGCATGTCCATAAAGATCGACATCCACTACAACGTACCAGAAATCTCGTTAATTTAGTATCATGGGTTAATTACATATACGACCCCAAATTATTTCATGTGTGACACTTTACCCTCTAGAATCAAATTGTTCACAATTTACCCTCTAAAATTTCGTTAAAAACGTACAGCACCATGCGGCCTTCTATTTGAGGGTATTATCAATTTTTTTTTGGGCCAAAGAATATGAATTTCATATTAAGCATTAATTAAAGCCGAAAAATGAGAAGACGAAATTAACATTATGGTGTGTTAATCCCTCCCTGGCCGGGCACCTTATGTCAGCTATATACACATACATATATATAGAGAGAGAGATCATTGACTTCACTTGGCTGTAAAGTATACTTCAAGGTTTTGAAAAGAGGGTGTATAATGGGTATTCAATTGAATACAAGTTTTTTTTTTCTTTAATTAGGGAGGATAAGTGATTGAATTTGGATGCATATAGTAATTTTACAATGCTTTCAATTGAGTTACCTCATCAACTACCAATTGAATATGATCGAGTTTGAGTTAGAAATTAACTCTTGAGAAAAAAATAAAATTCTTGTACACGTTTTTCTCTCTCATAATTAATTTAGTGGATGAAATATTCTCATAGACAGAAATTTTGCACTCTATTGTTATAATTTGTCAAGACGAAGGGGTTTATTTTCAAGAGAAATGTCAATTATTTTTTCTATTATCATTCTCATTTTATTGTATAGATTATCATTTGAAAATCTTCTCTATTAGAAATTAACTAAATTAAAAATTATTTAATTATATAATTGATCATGAAATTACACTGCAAAGTAAGAACGACAAGAAAGAAGATAGACGAATAAGGAAAAAGAAAAATGTAAGCAATATTTCTTTATTCACAATAATTTGAGCACAGCTTCGAAACTAATCAGGCTTCTTTTTCAAGTTGGCGCAGTGACTTTAGTATGCCGATTGGGCTACTCAAGGCTAGTCATGTCATTTATGGTCCTTTTAGTCTTTGGAGGACATCAAGTGTGTTGTATATATAGTATAGGCAATAGCTATAAAATCAGAAAATAATTATTACGGTGGATATAATATTTATTTAATTCCTGTAGCTTTAATTGCGGGTTACTCTCCTACCCCTGACACATTGATCTTATTAAAATTGTATTGATAAAAGAATTAGTCAACATTAATGGCATGATACTTGCATTCCGTAGTCAAGCATGATGCTTGGCTCTATATTCCCATATATATATATATATATATATATAAATTGTACCATATTTAGTGATATTAGAGGTACCACATTTTGTCTGGTTAATCATTAGAAATTGTACCATATTTAGTGATACTAGAGGTACCACATTTTGTCTGGTTAATCATTAGATAATTGATACAAAATAGGGAATAAAAATGTACCACAAAGAATTTTTATCATATTTCAATATTGTTTATATCTTAATTTGTCTCTTCTTTACTGAAAATCGATCATATCATGCCAAAGTCAGCGGGTTGGAAGCTACCTAGAACTGCTTCCTTCAATGACTTTAATTGCAAGTTCATCTCTCAAAAAACACTCATTTTTATTGATCATCATGTTCATCTATATGCATCTATATATATACCAAACTCCTATCAAACAATCTGTGAATCTTTAATTTTATAATATAAGTATTTTATAATGTCAAACTATTTGAGAAGAAAATATTATATATATACTATGAAACTCCAAGACTCGATCCAATCACACCATTTCTTGCTTCTTTCAATTCTCAGCCATGATTGGAAGGCGAGTCTTCTGCTGTAACGGCCTCTGTTGCTTCTGCACAATCTTCAAAACCATCTTCTGGTTCGGCATAGCAGGCTTCATATCCTTCCTCATCTTCCTTCCCCAAGAGCCCAGATTCACTGTCACCAATGCCTCACTCACCCAATTCAACTTCAACGCCACCAACAACACTCTCTCTAACAACCTCGCCCTCAACATCACCATCCGAAACCCTAACAAAAGGGTTGGCATATACTACCGTCGCATCCAAGTCATTGGCAACTACAGAAAGAAGAGGTTTGCTCTGGTGACCCTGACCAATTCGACAGTACCGTTTTACCAGGGCCACAAGAACACCACAGTTTTGAACCAAGTGCTTGTTCAAGGGCAGCAGTTGGTGAGGTTCGGGGAACGTGAGATTTCGCAGTTTAACTCGGAGACTGCTGCTGGGGTTTATAGTGTTCATGTGCAGCTTGCTCTTCGTGTAAGAGCCAGGTATGGCAAGTTGAGGACAATAAATTACAAGCCATATCGCAAGAGCGACTGCAAGCTCAAGGTTCCGTTGACTGCTTCCAATGGAACATCTGCAACTGGTAGTAGTTTCAGGAGTACCATTTGTGGGAGTGCTTTTCTAATTTCAGAACCAGATGCTACTAATTAACTATGTTTTCCTTGTTTGCTATCCCCTAATTTTCAAAGTGATGATATTATGTGTGGCTAATATATATACTTGTGTATTATGCTTTGATTGATATGAAATATTAATATAATTTCATACAAGAAAATTAATGTTATTATTAGTTGCTTGTAATCGCAATCTCATACACTCACTATTAGTTGCTTGTGAAAAAAGAAATATAGCTTTATAAATTAAGTGATCATGTCAAGCTTTTAATGGACGAATTATATATTCTTCGACCTAGGTGTTTGCATATCTCTTCATCCATAAACCACTTTAGCCATGTTTACATTCTAGCTAACTTTACAATATAATCTTATCTTTTAATTTTAAATTGAATCCCTATCGGTTCAAAACTTGGTGAGAAACCGAATAAATATAGTGTTTCACAACAATTTATAACTCTAGTGATGAAGATTATTTTCCTTCAACTCTTAAGCAAAATTCAAACCTCTCACGTCCCATTAGCCTCTTTTATACCCTAAAAAAATTCAAAAGGTTGGAAACTACTTGGAACTACTTCCATTCAATAACTTTGGAAGTTCCCCATACCAAAAAAATAAAAAGACTTTGGAAGTTCCACTTACCAAAAAAAAAAAGAACTTTGGAAGTTCCCCTTTAACTATTACTTAAACTTTTCAATATAGAAAAGCCAAAACCCAACCTTGGTGTGTTATATACCTTTCTATTCAGTAGAATGCATCATTTCTTGATTTTTTCACAACCATGTCTGTAAGGCATGGTTGCTGCGCCTGCAGCTTGTGCCTATTCTGCAACACATTCTTCTGCTTCTTCCTCTGCTTCTTCGTACTCTTGACCATCTTCCTTCCCCACGAGCTCAAATTCCATGTCACCAATGCCTCTCTCACCCAATTCAATTTCTCAAACACTGACAACACCCTCTACTACAATCTTTCGCTTGACATCACCATCCTAAACCCCAATAAAAAGGTCGACATATACTACCAAAGCATCCAAGTCATTGCCAACTATAGAAACAAGAGGTTTGCTATATTGACTTTGAATTCGACACCATTTAGCCAAGGCCACAAAAATACAACCATTTTGCATCCAGTTGTTCTTGAAGGCCAGCAGTTGGTGGTGTTCAGGGAACGTGATGTCTCCAAGTTTAACTCGGAAACTGTTACTGGCATTTACAGTATTGATGTGCAGCTTGCTCTTCAGGCAAGAGCCAGCTGGTTGGGCAAGTACAAGACAACCTATTACACGCCGGCAGACAGCAACATCAACTGCAATCTGAAGGTTCCTCTGAGTTTCAATAAAGCATATGCGAATTGTTTCAACACTACAAAGTGCCGGAATTTTTATATCCTTACAAGTTGAAAGTTTAATAATGGAGATTAAGAGAGTGCTCTGTTTCTTGATTTATGGCAAAGGGTATTTTTATTTTTATTTTTTGGGTACATTGGATCATGTACCCTACCATCGTCTATCCTAATCATAACTACTCCAGGAGATTTTGAGTATGGCTGATATGCAGAGGGAGAGGGATAGGAACTAATTTTAAAATATAAAAAATTCCTTCTGGTTATAAAATTTTGAGAGTTCTAAATAAATTTCCTTATGGTTCTAAAATTGTCAGAGTTCAATATGCAAGTGTCAGAGTTCAGAGTTCAACTAGCTACCCTTTTTACTCGTGCTGTATTCATATATTAGTTCAGAATTGTGCCTGAATGCTAAGTTGGCTAGGACTGAACTTCCCTTCTACTGAACCAATTATATGTTTCTGAAGCATTATTGGTATTGAGTCATTGACTGACTTAACTTTGTTGAAGAACTCCTTTGAAGCAAACACTTCTTATGTAAATGGTTAGAGCATGGAAATTGCTCGCTCCTTCTGAACCATATACACAAACATATGCATATTTCCATATGTTGATAGTCATCCCTAAGATTTTAAGCATATTGTTTAATATATGTTCATGCATTACTAGTGTATCCAATTTTACTTCCACGATTTTTGGTTCAATTTTATTTTCTTTTACTTTTTCACACATAACTAATTCGGTATCTTACATTTAGTAAAAATTAAAACCATGTTTATATCAGTTTCAAGAAACTGGCTCGATTTGATCCATAAACGGCTTCAATCCAAATTATCCAAAAAGTAACCACACTACAAAAACCAAGACGGGGTAAAAATACAAGAAAATTAACGATGGCAAGACTGCTAAATACAACAGTAAGCACAGAAACTAGCAGAAAACAATGTTTAAAATGAAACTTACCCTTTGAATTATATGAAACAAATACAAGCCTGACATAAACAGAAAATCAATTTTTAAAACAATCTGTAAATTTACATTTGCTCGGCACTCATAATGTTAAGGGAAAATAAGAGGCATCTGTTTTCAGATTTATATGAAGATGAAATAAATCTTCACGGACTGCTGTGTACCTTGTTGTAAAGACCATGCGCAACCAAAATCTGGGCAGCCACCAATGCACTCAGCAGGACTTCTACTCATATTCAAACTGAACCTCTACATGCAGATATTTTCTCATCAGCCGGACAATGGACGAGGTGAAGCTTGCTAAAATTTGGCACTCTTCATGGGATTTGGCTTCTGAGACAACCCCATAAATGACCAACTTCTTCAATTTAGGACATCTTTCTAGAAGTCCTGCTACCCATTCAGAGAAGAGGTCATTGATTATAGTCCATCCAAGTTCTAAAACGACCACGTTCTCCAAATGAGACGACCCCTGCAAGCCACAAACATCTCTTAAATCATAACTTAAGGATAAGTGGCTCAACTGAGGAAAGCAAACAGAAACAGTCTCCAAATCCACAACCTCATCCTCATCATCAAATACAACACCCCAGAGCCGAAGCCTCTTTAACTTTGATGATTTTGAGATCATGTTATAGAACTTTGGCCACATGATCGTGAAGCTGCTTACATCCACAACCTGAAGATTCTCTGTGTTCTCACCAATATCAAGGTGGAGGACACTAACATCATCAATCTTCAGAACCCTCAATGACCCCTTACCAATAAGCTCAAAAAGCTCAAGGGTACTATCTTTCAAGTGCAGATTCTCAAGGCTATCAGCCTCCAATATGAACTTGTCCAAACTGACAGCTTCAACATAGATATCTTTCAATGAAGAACTGCAAAGTTCCATCGTTGCATGTGCATCTGACATGGCAATATCAGGATTAATAAGAGACAAATTTGTAAGTTTGGGACATGCGGAGAGCAAAAGGCTCAAATCCAATGCGGAGACACTAACATAACTTAGTGAAAGTGACTTCAAGCACGGAAATTTCTGATAACTGGGTTCAACACCTGTTACGGAATTATGAGCCAATGTCAGCACTTCAAGCTTCTGCCGACTGCATTTCTCTATGATATTAACATTTGGGTTTGTCCTCACATTATAATGTAGTTCCCGTAAAGTGTCCCGTGTATACATGAGCCAAGCGATGACTGGGGCGGCTGAAAATTCATCAACATCATCCATAAAAATTGATAAAGACTGCAACCCTGTGGTTTGGAATATCGTTTGAGTTATAAGAATTTCCAATCTACTCGTTGTCATATCATGATAGACAGGCCAATCGTTGGAATTGAAAGACAAAGTGTGGAGGTGATTCCGCCAGGCCTCTCTCCATTTCTTGCATGTTGCAGATGCAATCACCACATCTCGGGCAGCTCTAAGCCGAGATAGTATGTTGCCTATGACTTCAACTGGAAGGTGCTCCATACCCAATGGAAGAAGCACCAAATAAAGACCGAGGGAAGCTTTTTTTTTTTCAAAACTCAATATAGCCAATGAAAATTAAAAACCCAGCTCTAAAGGAGTCCAGATGATACGATTGAGCATCGAGAATTGTCAAGCCTACCATCTGGGTTTGTCACAAAAGATAAAAAATCAAGATCCATCAATAGCAAATACCAATCTGCCATATTTTCCTAATAATTCACGATATAATCTATGCATTTAAGAATTCAGAAAGGACCCAGAACAATATTTTGGACTTTCAATATTCAATCAGTGAGTTTCACTACTATTAGCAAAGACATCTAAAGGGAAAAATTTATAGTATTTTGGGCATTGCAAACAAGTCAACATTTCAAAATTTCGCAGAGATTTTGTACCTGATCAACATCAATCCCGGAAACAACATGCAAACAAACTCAACAAGATTTTCAAATTCGATTCTTCATTCAAATTTTAACAGCATAGCATCAATCTACTTCCCCCAAACAAAAACAAAAAATCTGTAGAAACCCAATAAAAAGTAATCTTAATCAAGAAAATGAAGGATAAAAGTGAGTGAAAATCAGGCATGGCTTACCTGGAGGCTATGACGACCATGCTCTTGAAGCAAATCAATATCCGAAAATCCCAAGTATCAATATGATACCCCAATCATAAGAGAGGAAGAGAAGAATTGGAATGTGGGTTTGGATTAGAGGAAAGCAATGAAGAATCAACCAAGCTGCTGGGTCCACAAGACGAGACCGCGACGAAGAAGAAGAAGAAGAAGAAGAAGAGTCTCTCCGATGAGAATGGGGGAAGGTCTAAGACAACATGTGTGGAAATGGAAAGTGGGGAGTCTCGCGTGCACGTGCGAAGAGAGAAGATCCCCACGTCTGCAGCACCAGCAACTCTCCTTGCTATAGTAAGACAATTTCTTACTAAAAAAAGAAAGAAAAATGCTCTATTCTATGAGACTATGACACCATGTGATATGAAATAGATCCTGCATGCTACATATATACCAACCATGTAAGAGATGTGAGAAAATAATTTATAGCATGCAGGACTAGTCATAAATAATTAAGACTAGATTTGTCATGAGTTTGATCGGTTCCAATATACTCAAATTCGTATGGTATATCGTAGTGAGCCGTATTTGACAGCATATATAATTACAAGTATGCTCTTTAGAATTCTCTCTTATTTTGTCTTTGGGTTTCGAGCTTCTTTTGGGAGAGCATAAGATACGACCTAAAGAATCAGAGAATAAAGTTGATAAAAGAAATTAGGAAAAGAAGTAGGTTATATTTCATCCGTACTCATTATTGTAGTGATAGGCCAAGCAAAAGAACAGTGACCGAGTCCAGGATTCACCAACTAAAATGTTTACAATATTGCTCTATTTTACAGTCAATTTCGATTCCTTTCTTTAGTTTGTTATTAATATCATCCCAAAAACACAGCTCAGGAACTTAACCATACTTATATTTTGCAGAGTGCAGTAAAACTAGGCCTGGAAGCAAAGAGATGGGGACAGCGGAGGCATTATTACATTATTACAAGCTGAAGCCCAGGATGCCAAAATTCAGCATACCCCTCCTTATTCACATGGTTAACAGTCCTGAAACCACTCTTAGCAAGGACAGCGATGGCTGCAATTCCCACAGGTCAGCAGCTTTTCGATGTTCCAGATTACCAAAGTTTCATACAATTCAACAAGCACATAAATTATAGATATACATTGTGTTCTTCCAAACAAAATTGGAATCAGCTTTACAAAATAATACCAACTACACCCTGCTATGACATAATGAGAGTGTCAAGGCACAAATATTAGTAAAAGTCTTGGTTCTTCACAAGTTGGCCATAATTCTTTAACTATCACCCTACTTAGTACCTCCACTACTGGGTGTTGTCATAAAAGATTCTCCACAACCACACTGTCCTTTAGAATTGGGATTGATAAATATGAATTCAGACCTGCCAAAAAATAAAGTTAAGTGTCAGAAAAATCAGGAAGACTACATAATTGGAGGCATACGCAACTTATACAGCCAAGGGAATAAATCGTAACAGAAAATAAATGCCAGTACATGTGTTTGATTGTACCAGTGCAAAACCCTCCACCAAGAAATGAAAAGGGTGCATTTGTATGGACAGCAACTAATTTAATAGTGTCTGTCAGATGAATAAGGGATCAGTTTATCATGACTCTGGGCTCTTTTAACTCAGACCTGTCAAGGTTCCCAATTTCATGTACTCATTCATGGAGTGGTAAAGCCAGCATAATAACTATTAGGAGTCCATCTTGCTTCAAGGTTTGGTTTTGTTCATGTAAAAATGGATGCATATTTAACATTTTCTGACTCTCAACTAACATCTAGCTTTATATATAAAAGGGTTAATGACAGTAGATCAACACATTCATGCACATATGCAATTAGAAAATGAAAGGCCACTTGAAGCATTACGTATAAGTCTTAACATCAGATGTGCAACACACAAGCAAACCTACACACCTGCACTCTTTTATGCTCTTATCAATGCTCGAACGCCACAGTAAACAGAGGATGAAGTACTAATGCACCACCATTATGGCGGCAGTGGTAGAGGTGATGATGGTCCTGTGGTGGCCCTTGGTAGTTGTGATGGCAGGAGCAGATGGGTGACAATCAGAGCAGGTGGACAATGAGGGCAATTTTAATATCACCAGTTCAGGTGAAGAACTAAAGCTGGAACAGGTGCTGTCAGTTGTAGCAGTGCTAAACAGCACTGTTCTGGGTCTTGCATGAGGTGTCAGTGGATTGGTAGTTAGAAGGTGGGAGCTACCACACGACACCACCACACCAGTCATATATATAATTTGGTTTAGGCTTAGGTGGCAGAGATCCCACCAGAAAAATGAAATGTCCACCCCAATAAAACTGGAAATGGCAGCACATAGATAGAGTTTTTGATTGTCAAAGTGAAGAATTCACATTCTCCAGAATTGCACAAGAAATTTGAATTACCTATTTTCCTTAAGCTATGCACAAAGTCATGGCATCGGATACGTTATGTCATCCATAATGAAATTGGCACTGGAAATAAATATAAAGGTCCTATTCCATTTCTACGACATCAAAAAACTCAATTGTCTCCACCAAAGTAAAACCAAAGGATCACACATTCTCAGTGAAATGATGCAAATGGGCAAAGGCAAATCAAAACCAAACAATTTCTTAGAAGCCAAACATGCTGATATAATGAAAAACAAAACAAAAAAGCCAAAAAAACAAAAGGAGGAGGAGGAGGTTGACCTGAGTTTATCATCTACAAAATCCATCTTGGTTCCAATGACGTGCATGAGAGCCTTTGGATCGATCAACATCTTCACACCCTTGTCTTCAACCAGCTCGTCGAACTTCCCTTTATCATCTGAACACAAAAATTCGAGGTATATAGTATTAAAATAAGAATCAGCTCAACAAAATTTAAGTAAACAGAGAACAAATACGACACCGAGATCGACGACGACGACGACAACACCTCACCTGCGTAATTGAGAGTGTACGACAAGCCATTGCAGCCGCGCGCCTTGACGCCGAGCTTGAGATAGGACCGCCGGCGCTGCTCCAGCAGCTGCCGTATTCGATCCGCCGCGGCGTCAGTCAAGCTCACGGCTTGGCGCCGCGCTGCCGGTCCTATCCTCTCCGCTGCCGCCGCCATAAATCGCGAAGCCATCGGCGATTTTCTCGTATCTTATTCTTAAAATCGTCTGCGATCCACACGCCACTCTCCTATTGTAGTTGTTCTTGGTCCGTCATTTCTGATTTCGGTTTAAGGTTGGATCCGAATGGAAGTTTCGTGAAGACGGAGCGTCCGAGTTCGTGCTTACGTGGCACAATGGTATTTGCCTGTTAGATAACTTTTTATGTAATTCTTGCATTACAGCGCTCCGTGGCAGACTAACGGTAACGGTGGGTAACCACACGCTTAGATCTATTAACCGACTTTCGTTAATGGATCGGACTACGGATCAAACTGGTACATACAGATCCGGATCCGTATTTTTTGACTGAAATTCAATTTCATAAACAGGTAAAACAATTTCTTTATGAATAATAAGTAAAATAGTTTAAATGTATTTTTGATGTATATAAAAATTTAAATTACTCATGCTCATTTCCTAGAGATAAAGTTCAATGTAACAATGGATGTGCTTTTCTTCGATATTGATAAGAGCAAATTTGAGACATTCAGATATTTGTTAAGAGCTCAATATATGAGTGTGCATTTAATTCAACCTAATTTATTTTGATGAACCACATCTAATTCAAGGATTGAACACAAAATTTGCCCAAATAGATTGGCTACATTACCATATTCACTTTTAATCATGGTTGTAGTGCAGCATTACTACTTTACATAATCAGAACTATATTTTGGACAGAAGTTCTTCATTACAAAAGATTAGTAAATTAAAACTATTTTGTGTGTTTGTATGAACAAACAATTACCAATTAGGAGCATTTCAAAGAGATTATTTCTAATGAGGTATTTAAAAATAAACGATTTAAATCATTGAATTATATTGTCGGATAGTATACAGAAAAAATGTTCTCTTTTTTTTTTTTAAATGAAGATATTCTCACTTGAAGCTCCATCGATATTAGCTTATTAGTATTTACCTTCATAATGATGAAGAGGTTTTCAGATTTAAATTTCACCTCTCCCAATTTCCCAAATAAAAATAATAAAATTGTATTTCAACTAGAAAAAATATAAGAATTTCTATGATTGTGGGCTCAATTATTAGGTAGCCCATCACTAAAACCCTCACAGAAAGATAAGGGGTTTGTGACTCTGTAGGACTTTCGTCTAATTTCACGAGCCCACACATGTCGTTCACCTAAACAGCCAAACCAATCGCTATTTGCTCCCTTTCACTAGATTTTTGTTGCTTTTTTAATGTTTACACTACCAGTCTACCACTTCATTACCATCAACACCCCGACAGTCCAAACCCCAGAGAGAGTGACTTGAAGGATCTAACGCCCCAAGGTGCGAAGCCCCATTTCGAACCTTTGGGCTCAAAACCCAAATGAAAGCTTCCAGGAGATTTGTTGCTTCTATTTCCTAGGTCTCTTCGAATTTCTCAGTTCTATTCCTCTAAACCCCCGGTGCCATTTTGCTGTTTCTTGCTTGTTTCTTGAGAATTGGGTCTGCATTTGTTCAGCATTTCTGGTTTCTTTCTGTCTCATTGTAGCAGGTACGTTTCTGCTTTTCTTGTTAACTTCATAGTTACATTGAATTTTGTATAATTATTTTTGGCTTTGCTTTTGGGGTTATAAACTTGTAGTTATTCTCTGGTATTGTAATGCATGCTATGCAGCTTATGGGGTTTCTGTATGATCTGGTTTTAGTGGGCAATTGACATTTCACCTTTTTTTGGACTGTTTGCAACCAATCTGCCATATTACTTGGTTTCTTAGAATTATCTGCTTTTTGGTACAGGTGTTGGAAGAGAGATTTGTGGAAGGATTGACATTATAAGCCATTTGGATCTCTGAATTTATTGGCATTCCTCAGCTTAGCCATCTGTGAAATTTGAGTCTCGCCATTATATGATGGCGACTTATGCTTCAACAAATTTTACTCTTTCTGACACTCGAAACCCAGTGGGAATACTAACAGGACGCGGGGGGAGATTATTAAGGGATAATCACTTGGGAAGAGTTAGCTGTGTGAAGATTTCAGAGGACAAGTGTGGGTTCATTGGGGCAATCCATAAGTCAATTTCGCCTCAAGTTAAGTGCTCAGCCAACTCTCAGTGCGTCGGTTCATATCAGAATAAAGACCCTTTTCTGAATCTACACCCTGAAGTTTCACTGCTTAGAGGAGAGGGCAACAATACGGTGAACAATCTGAGAAAAGATACTTCAGGTGGAAGTGTCACTGAGAGCTTAAGTGACAAATCTTATCCGAATAATTACAATGAAGCCAAAATAAAAGTTATTGGTGTTGGTGGAGGAGGGTCAAATGCCGTTAACCGCATGATAGAGAGTTCAATGCATGGTGTGGAGTTCTGGATTGTTAACACTGATGTTCAAGCCATTAGAATGTCTCCTGTCTTTCCTGAGAACCGTTTACAAATTGGTCAAGCGCTTACCAGGGGTCTTGGTGCTGGTGGAAACCCAGAGATTGGTATGAATGCTGCCAAAGAAAGCAAAGAATCGATAGAGGAAGCACTGAATGGAGCAGACATGGTCTTTGTTACGGTAGGTTCAAATTATGTTCCTCTGTTATGACTTCATTATGGTGGAAACCCAGTGTATGTTGTTGTGTTATTAAAATTATTTCAAGCATTTTTGTGTTTGACTTTAAATTTCACTATATGCAGGCTGGAATGGGTGGAGGAACTGGCACTGGTGGAGCTCCTGTAGTTGCAGGTGTTGCAAAGTCAATGGGTATATTGACTGTTGGTATTGTGACAACACCTTTCTCTTTTGAGGGACGGAAAAGAGCAGTTCAAGCCCAGGAAGGAATTGCAGCTTTGAGAGAGAATGTTGACACACTGATAGTCATTCCGAATGACAAGTTATTGACTGCAGTTTCCCAGTCTACCCCAGTAACAGAGGCATTTAATCTGGCTGACGATATTTTACGACAAGGTGTTCGTGGTATCTCAGATATAATCATGGTATGTTATCTTAAAGACATTGTAATATGAACACTTTTCTTGATCTCCCATACCGAAGTAATTAAATAGAAAAGGAAATAAAAGAACAAAATTGAAAGGAAAATGAGAACAAATGCAAAAGGAACCTTGATACCCTCTTTAATTTGTTTTTACTCCTGTCTTCCTGTACCATAATCTCAACAGATGATTCCTTACATTTATAAAGAATGCTTGATAGACTCTAAGATAGGCATGTTAATATTTTCCCTAGATGCAGTGTAAATATATAGTAAGGGCATCTGTACTTCTTATGAGTAATCATTAATATTATCATGGATTGAATATTAACATTCTAAAACACCCAGTTGTGGAATTTAACGATGATATATTTGCATATTTTTATTACCAATAAACTGATGCAAATACTTTTGAACCCTGAACTTCTGGTTCTGGCTGTTAAAACTAAAAGGAAAAAGGGAAAAAAGGCTAATTTATAGGTTGATATACGGGTCTTCTGAGTACTAAATCCTTTACGAGCATTACAGTGCTTGAAATGTCAGTATTAGGTCAATGGAGTTTTTTATTATTGCTTAATAGATCGTTTGCAGTTTTTTTTTTTTTTTTTTTTTTTTTTT
>QANT01001190.1:16957-61499 GCA_003254885.1 Purshia tridentata
TTTTTTTTTTTTTTTTTTTTTGTTCTTTTATTCTTTGTTTTGGATGGCCATATTTTGTTACTGTAATTGATCAGTCATCACCGTAATTGCAGATACCAGGGCTGGTAAATGTGGATTTTGCTGACGTACGGGCTATAATGGCAAATGCAGGTTCTTCGTTGATGGGGATAGGAACTGCAACTGGTAATCTTTTAGACTTACAACTTGGATTAGAATATATTGTAATTATAATATTTTGTAACTAGAACTGGAAGGGAGATTGGGTACACCTATAATATCATGAATAGGTTTGTCATGCATTGCAGCATTTTTCTCCAAGATGCATCTACATCAAGCCTATTTGCACCAGTATTGATGACCCAATTTTTTTTCCGATGTTCAGATATTATACTATAACTATTTTCTGTACTTTTTCTTTTTTCCATTTTTTCGAGAGTAGGGAAGACCAGGGCAAGAGATGCTGCATTAAATGCCATCCAATCACCTTTACTAGATATTGGTATAGAGAGGGCTACTGGAATTGTGTGGAACATAACTGGTGGAAGTGATTTGACCCTTTATGAGGTATTGTCTTTTTCTCTCTCACTCTCACTCTTCTTTTCAGTCATACTCATGGAGCTGACATATTTGTTCATCTTCTCTATTCCTCATTCGCTTTCATTCCCTTTTGGGCATGCTCTGAACATAACTAATAATTTATTTATTTTTCTTAAAAAGTTACATGTGCTTGCAATTGCTGGTCCTGTGAAAGTCTTGCCATGTATTTTGCATGTAAAAGAAATCTGTTCTCCTTGAAGTCTGGTATACCACTATATGTGTGAGATGAAACTTTCTTTAGGAATCACTTTTACCAGTGCATTCAGCATATGCATACTTATATACTAAAGCAATTCTTGAACAGCCATAGCCTGATTTACATGTAAAGAAACAAGATGCTACTATGCTTCAACTGTTCATGTTGTTTTTTCTTTTTTTAAATTTCAAGTTTGCAGAAAAGGGTGTATTTCTCTTCTCTTTTTCTTTTTCAAGTACGAATTTTGTAATCGGAATTATTCTGAAGCAGATGCTTTAGTGAGGGTACTAGACCATATTGAAATCTTTACCTCTTCCCCTCAAATCTAACGTGCAAGAATGACAGTGCTCTGCAATCTGCTAATAGACTACTACGTTGATTGGCCCAAAAACTTCATCATGTTAATGACTTGAGGATTCTTGTAAAGAAATCATTTTTTTGACCCAGAAGTCTGTCCTAAATTCCAATATAATAACTCTGCTACTACATTCTCAATGGTAGTTTTCACTCACAGTTGATATGAATCATATGATGTTATATTTCTTTTCTCTTACTATTTAATTTCCAAATGGGTAATTCTCATAGGTGAATGCTGCAGCCGAGGTTATATATGATCTCGTTGATCCAACAGCAAATTTAATTTTTGGAGCAGTGACAGATCCATCACTCAGTGGTCAAGTAAGTTTTTTTGCTTTCTCTAAAGTGAATATGGTAAAGTTCTTAGCATCTGCAATCCTAACCTGTGTACATTATGTCATCATCATGCCTGCACTAATTTAACCAATATCATCTTACTGTACTATTAATGCAATAAATGAAGGAAAAGAAATTGATGTATACTTTTTACTTGGTCCCTTCTTTCTGCTCAAATGCTTTCCAGCAAAGCGGTTTTGCTAGGTCTTGTACCAAGTATAAGATTTGCATATCTGCATCTATGGGCATATTTTGTACCTTCTTGTTTATTATGACTGGATATAATAATTAGAAGACAAAATATATATTCGTGGCTATTCTTGCATCTGATGGTGTTTTAGTCTGGATACATCTAATGATGCCATGTTACTTGTCTTGAATTTTCATTCAGGTCAGTATAACTCTTATTGCTACTGGATTCAAACGCCAAGAAGAAAGCGATGGGAGGCCACTCCAGGTATTCCTTAACTCTCTCTCTCTCTCTCTCTCTCTCTCTCTCTCTCTCTCTCAAACAATGTTGTTAAAACCTACCATATTGCAGGCACAAGGAGACCTCACCCTTGGCATCAATCGACGGCCTTCCTCTTTTACAGAAGGTAGTGCAGTTGAGATTCCTGATTTCTTGAAGAAGAAAGGACGCTCACGTTATCCTAGAGTTTGACATGCTATAAAATTTCCAATGAATGCCTTGCCTCAGGCCTCCCAGCCTCTTCATTCCCTACCACCTCAGCATCCATCCGAGGGATTTAAATATTCCTCTGTAGATACTAGATGATAGATACTCAGTATGCCATTTGTTAGTGGTTTATAGCGTTGAGATATTATTAGTGCACACTAAGTTATGTTTGTGTTCAAGTCATTTAGATCTTGTTTCCCGGAAGATTTGAATAAAAGCCATTGGCATGTATAGAGTCACTTATGGAGAATCATGAACGGCTTGGTTCAGAGAAATTTTATGTTGTTACTTATTTTCATGGGAATCTTCTGAAACCCAATATCTGGTTCTAAAGTCAAGTTTATTTAACCATTTACAATAAAAAAAGAAGCTATTTATATTTCTCAAAGAGGTATCACATCTCAGAAGCAACTAACTGTTGGGTGAAAGACATAATTAGACACCCACCACAATGTGTTTATATTTGAGATTGGGAGAATCGTCACAAGGCACCACGCTCTGCATTTTTCTTTGGTCCAAGATTCATGTGCATATGCATGGCTTCTTTCAACTGATATTGACATTCCCACATTTAACTCGATTCTTTAAAGATTCAATAACCATAGTGATTTAGTGAAGTTTCTACTCAGATGATCCCCTGCTAATGGCTGTCAAACCATTACTTTCTCCTTGCATTGTGAACTAATAAAGCTAATAATTCAAATATCCAATGGATGAAGAAATACAAATTGCCTCGAAAAATTTTTTGCTCACCACCACCTTTTTGTGGTGAGCAAAATAGCACTCAATTACCTCTTCCAAGTTCTGGACATAAGCCGAAGGCTTAGTTGTCTTCTTAGATGCTTCTGAATCAGAACCTAAAGGCCCCTTGTTCCTTCTTGATGACCTAGTCATCCAACTTGGTGCACATGCTCTTGAAAAATCAATTCCCTTTCATGTGAGTTCACCAGATGATTCTGGCCTATAAATCTCTTTAGCCTTCAAAACACTACCAGTAATCTCCGCATGAACACAAGCCATCTGCAAAATGGTGAAATCGACTATTATCCCTAACAATAATCTTTCTCCCAACCACCTTGGAGATGTACTTGATTGCAGAATGGCAATCCAAGCACACCCTTATATTTTTCTTCACAATAATTGGCTTCCCCGCCGGCATACTTATCAGTGCAAATGCAATTGCTATTCTCTCACTGTGATGATGAAGAAGGTTTTCCTTCAAACTATCATCCATATCATATGGAATAGAATCTGTATTTGGAACATATCCAGCTTCTTTTATCTGGTCAAGAAGACCATCAAGTTTTTCATATATTTCTTTTGTCTGAGGATGAGACCAATCTTCGGATCCAAAAGTGTGGGTTTTGTTTCCAGCATCAACCCAGCTATAACCAGGCAATTTCTTCATGCTACCATCTCTCATCATTTTCCTCACACTCCTCACGTCTTCCCATTGCTGTTCCTTTGCATATATATTCGAAAGCAAAACATGAGCTCCACTATTCTCGGGTTCAAGCTGCACCAGCTTTTCAGCTGCCAGTTTGCCCCTCTTCTTATCACCATGAATCCTACAAGCCCCAAGAAAAGAACACCAACCAAAAGCATTTGGCTGAATTGGCATGCTATTTATGAAATCTTCAGCCTCTTTAAGCCTTCCAGCCCGGCCAAGCAAATCAATAACACAAGAGTAATGTTCTTCTCTAGGCACTATTCCATATATCTTCTCCATAGAATAAAAGTAATCTAAACCTACCTTTACCAATCCAGCATGGCTACACCCTGTTAAAAGACTGATAAATGTTATTGCATTTGGCTTCACTCCTCCTTGGATCATTCTAGCAAACGTTTCCAAAGCCTCTTTTCCTAATCCATGAAGAGAAAACACACTTAGCAGTGAATTCCATGCAACTTCAGTAATTTTTTCTATCTCGTTGAACACTTGGATTGAATGATCAAGCAACCCACATTTTCCATACATATCAATAAGAACAGAAGATACAAATGGGTCTCTATCAAAATTAACTTTAACCACCTGAGCATGAAGCTGGATCCCTTGTTCAAGTGCAGCTTGGTTGGCACAACCCTTAACCAAGCTCGAGAAAGTGAACTCGTTAGGTTCAACCCCCCATCTCTGCAAGTCAACAAACAAACTAAAAGCCTTCTCAATTTCATCCATCTCAACATAACCATCAATCAGAGAGGTACAAGACACAATATTTCTACACTCAGAGTCAATACAAAACACATTTGAAGCGCTTTCCATCTCTCCTGCTTTCGAGTACAAATCAGTCAGAGCATTGCCCACAGGAACCTCTTTTTCAAATCCCAACTTCACAACAGTTGAATGAAGACACTTCCCAAACTTACAAGCCTTCAGTGCAGCACAAGCATTTAAAGTAGTACAAAGAACATGTTTATCTATACCAATCCCATCATTAATCATCTTCTTAAAAGTTAGTACAGCTGCCTCAAAATCACCACTCTTTGCATATCCATCAATCATTAAAGTCCACGAAACTGCGTCCTTACATGGCATCCCCTCAAAAAGCTTACAAGCATCTCCCATCACCCCGCACTTCCAATACATATCCGCCAAATTACTACCCACAAATAACTCACAAGCCAAGCCCAACTTCAAAGCAAGAGAATGCATTTGCTTCCCAATATCAACCGACCCAATAAACACGCCAGCTCTAATGACACTCGCAAACGCAAACTGGGTTGGGTTCTCTCCAGCACCTCTCATCTGAGAAAAGGTTTCTAAAGTCTCTGAGAACCTCAAGTTTTGAGAAAACCCAGTTATCATTGCTGTCCAAGAAACCAAGTTTCTGTGAGGCATTTTGTCGAAGACTTTCAGAGCATAGTCGACGTCCCCACATTTTGAGTACATGTTGAGAAGGTGGTTTGTGAGAAAAACGGATAGTGGGTACCCGGAGCGTAGTAGCTGAGCGTGGAGCTCTTTGCCTTTGTTCAGCTGCTTGGTTTGTGCGTAGGTTTGGATTACTTGCGCCAAGGTGGTCGACTCCTTGAGCATGTGCCCGCCAAAACGGCACAATGCTTGAAAATTCATAAAGAGGGGTGTGTAATCGAAATTTTCGTGGAAAAGCTTAAGAGGTTCTTAGTTTTAGCGTATGATATTTGATAATTTTAAAACATAACATATTAGATATTGGGTATAAAGTTACAAATTTAATTTGCAAGAACAAGTTTTACTAATAAGTCGTGGTATATGTTTGGTCTCATAATAGGTTTTCCAATGTAACTAGGCCGACCGCTTGGTACGTTTTGGTTCTATTTTTTCTATAAAATATAGTAATCGGTGTATAATCGAACCGAACCACATCAACGTTAAGGATAATCCGATTTTATACTTGATAACCTGCATTCGCATACACTCAACCAAACTGCATATTATAATTTTATTCATTTTTTTATGTGAGCTGTAATTATTAGTTGTTCCTTTTCCTAATATGATCCTCCATTTATATGATTATAGACTCTTAATAAACTAAAACTAATAAATCATAACAATTTCTCAAAATACACAAATCAAGTGATCGGTTCGATGTGTGGTTGGGAGCAAAAATTTGTTCAATTTGAAGTAAACAATACTTAGCTTCGTCTTCTGAAAGAGAAGCACCTTCAACCCCATTTCACAAAAATATATACTTTTTGACTTTTTTTATTTCAAATAAATTAAAAAAAAACTAATTCATTCGGTGAGTGAAAAAACAAAAAATTACATGTTTGTGAGATAGAGTTGGAGAAGCTCCTAACGGGATGGAGCCAAGTCATGTCCATTTGGACTGTGTTCACCCCTATATTATTCTACAAGAAAAAACAAAGTAAAGTATGGATTAAAATATTCTAAATAACGCACGTTAAACATAAAAATCTGATTTAGATCTCAATGGAAAAGGAAATATTAAGTGTACTACATTTTAGTACTATTTTGTATACCAACTTTCTAATAGACATAAAAGATGAAATTTACTAATACAAATAGATCTCACTTCTATTAAAAAGATAATACTAAAATGTGATATATTTAGCGTTACTCGAATGAAAATACCATAGGCCATATATGCAACTTTCAACCGCCTTCCGGGTCACAGGTGGCCCAAGATTCCCCAATGCCCCAAGAGCTAAGGACGACGATGACCACATAACTGACAAACAGCCTTTATAGTTTATTTATATTTTTTATACCATTAATAAAAGATAAAAATGGACCAACGTGATTAAGCTTCCCAAATAGGCAAAAATGGACCACTGGTCCTTTTTTCTTTTCTCTTTTCCAAATAAGGGGTAGATATTAAAGAAATCTAGGTATCTATCCCAAAACCAATTGGTAATGAGAGGAGTAGCCTAAATCCTTATAAATCACTAGCAAGGCCCTCACATCTTCAATTTGGGATATCTCTCAAGACACCCCCGCACATGTGGCATTATTTCAAACCTAACACGTGGACAATTTATATTGGGTGACGTGGGAGCACTTGTGGCCGTTTAGGTGCATCACGTGTATAACCTGCTCTGATACCATAAAGAAATCTTGGTATCCATTCCAAAACCAATTGGTAATGAGAGGAGTAGCCCAAATCCTTATAAACCACTAGCAAGACCCTCACATCTTTAATGTAGAATATCTCTCAACAGATATAGAATACTTCAGACCCCAAAAACAAAGGGTTGAAGAGCCTATCACTTATCAGAGTCTCCTTTGTTAATAATATCGGGTATGTTCACCACTTTAATTATGAGTGGTTTCTATTATTTTACCATTTTCATAAATGATTTTATGAGTGGTTGGTGGCTACATCTGATCAATCTTGTTCTGCATCTACTGTGCTATCTTAACTGGCTTGAGACTAAAAAAATAATAATAATTCTCATCAATTATGTGGTTATGGAAATAGCTAATTTACTGGGGTAGCTAAGTAGCTAGTGACTGGTGTGAATAGTGTGCTCTCTTGAAAGTTAGAGACATCCACATGTGGATGGAATTCTTGTGATGTTTACAACACACACACCTTCATGACCTCACAATAACATTTATTGGACCTTAAAAACTTCAGTGGATTCCAATTTTCTTTTGTTTTCTCTTTTTTATAATATGAAATACAAGGATCTGCTGATACTAATCTTCATTTCCTTGCCTTAAATAAGTGCTTAATTATAATTTGAGTGTCGGAACTTTTTACTATGGTTTTACCCCACACATATCACAAGAATTCAATAAGGATCAATTTATATATATAATACTATAATTTTCTAATGTTAAATAAAATTTCACATTCTCATACCTGTGCACGTGCAGTACAGTATCGATCGCCTCATTGTGATATAATAAAAGAAAGTAGACTGTCAAACACAAAATTAATTGCTAATAGAAGAGCTAGTCCCAATATTTATAAAGACTTATACAACCTATAATTTTCAATGTGAGAAACATTTCACATTCTCACGAATATTTTTAACGTTATTTTTTTGATTTGACGTTAAATATATAGAATGAATACTTCACTATTTTATTTACTTTTTTCCAAACTCATGTAGCAAACTCAAAGCCATAGTTAGATCTTCCGATCTCTTCATTTGAACTTCTGCATTTACTCCATATACTCAAAAGTAGAGCTAGATCCTTCCCTTTGTTTGGAAAATGGATTTCATAGTTTACTTGATACTTATTTTGGTACCAGATTTTTAATTAAAGCCATTAAAACTACCCTTCTTTTAATGGCTTTGAATAAAAATCTAATACTAAAATAATATATGAAATCCGCTATCCTTTTTTTCCTTTGAACTCCATTGTACAAATAAAATAAGACCTCCCCTAAGAGACGAAAAGCAAGGCACGACAACAAGGGGCCTTGAAGTGAAAGATGCCCACGTGCATGATGTGCCCTACCATTCGAAGCAGACAGAGAGTGGGATTAGTCTGACAGAATTTTAGTCCTTGATTACTTGATTTCTATTTTCGTACGTACTTTACTCTTTAATTTTTATTTTCATTTGCTGTATAATATAATTATATAACCAGTAAAATAAAAGACATCATATGCATAAATCATAATGCATCGACCAATATCATGCAAATTCTAGGTGACTAGGTGAAACTAGCAATACATATATGTACATGCATTGTACACATAAACAAACTTGTTTATTCGAAGTGAAAAGAAGAATAAATTATTATTATAATTCTATTACGGTTAATTTGGTATAACTAATTAATTTAGGTGTTATCTTAGAGGTGAAAAATGAGTTTATACTTGTAAGAAATAATATTAGTAATATTCATTTAAATTATAACATGTAAATTGATTATATTTGATTATGTATAATTTTATTAGAGTTATAAAATATAATTATTGGAAAAAGAAGGAATTTGGGATTAAGACGGTTTATATCAGAAAATATCTATTCGCTGAAAACCCCAAGAACGTCTCCATCTTGTTTTGAATCCTCGTATTATTTACTGCCCAAAATCAACATCAACCTCGCAAATACTCCAAAACTGATTTATGACCTATTAGCATTGATCGACGTCCCACAGTGCAAGCAGATTTTCAAATCAGGTTTATATCTCTAGAGTTCCATGTGATAAAGGAGTAGTGACGAATGCCTCCAACCCTAACACAGAAAAAGAGTATATTAATTAGTGTAAACCCTGATCGCCTGGGTAGCTTAGAATATATAGTATACATATAAACACCGAGCATCATTTGCTTGCAAAGCCGATTTTCAAGAATAACTTCTACCCATGTGTTTAATTATACATGAGCTTCTATATATCTTTCCCTTTCTTTTTTTTGTGTGTATATATTCTAGCAATAACAACTTAAAATAAGCAGCCACACATATATTATTGGATACAACTGAACGAGACACGTACATTTGTCACTTACCATAAAAAAAAAGAAAAAAAGAGAAAAACTTTAAAGGGTTAACGTGTAAACCAACTCCCCAACCATTCTCTCCTTGCATTATTAAGCTGGCCATACTTGTTTCAACTAAAGGACAGCCAACCATATTTGAAACTATAGCTGATCAACAAGAAGCAGCAGAGCTGCTATAGTTAACAGCAAGCACACATTTATTTTCAGTACAACAAATTCGTGAAAGAAAAACACTCTCAAACAATGGCTCATCTTCAAGTTTCTTTGAAACCCAATAAGGAGCAAAGTACTCCATCAGCTCCAGTACGAGCAGAGCCTAAGAAAATCTCTCAGTCCATTAGTAATGGTATAGATCAAGGAACAAGCATTATAAGCAGTAGTACCACATCTCCAAAGAGAAACCAAGATGATGATGATGATGCGAGGGTCCAAAATGGTGAGTCAGCAGACAGAGAAGAAGTTGCATTGGAAGGTGTGGCTTCAGCTTCAGCTACAGTAGTGGATGATGTTGCAGCAGAAGATAGTGGGCGTGAGAGGTTGAAGAAGTACAGAGTTGAGGTGGCAGGTCAGGTTTGGATTCCTGACATTTGGGGTCAGGAGGAGCTGCTGCAGGATTGGACTGATTGTTCTGCTTTTGATGCTTCTTTGTTCCCCACTGGGATTATATCTGCTCGTACTGCTTTGGTTGAAGAAGGAAGGAGAGAAAATTCAGGCAGGTTAAGAATAGAAAACAGGTGTTGAATATATATTAATTTTTTGTATTTCTTTTTTATTAAAGGGGAAGGGGATTGTTGGAATCTAAATATATAGGGAAAAACTTTTGTCCACGGCCAATTAGGCCAATTCAATTTACATTATAATTGTGATCATATACAGGCCTTTTTTGGATGATTATTGAATACTGAAAAAATTATATATTTGAAAATTGATTCTCTTGCTGAGATTGATTATATATTTGCCCTAAAATAGTGCATTTGTTTTGGTAATCCCATCCTAGTTTACGAAGTAATGAGGTCTAAAGTGAGTTCATACATGCACAGATCATTTATAATCTAAAAATACTTGTAAATTTTGTTTTAATATGTGCCTAACATCATTATGAGGCCATCCGGCATGGCATGTTTGAAAGATAAAAATGCTGTCATTTTCTTTTTCTTATAGATTGTTAGATTTTGCTGCAAGTCTACAAACAACCAGCAACATAGAGGGGGAAGCAATGATATCTAGATGAGCCTCCTGCACCCAAGGAGGATATGTCAGTGTAAGTCATAGGGTAGGGCCATACACACCCTCCTCCCATGAACAAATTGGGCATGGAATGTTGGGAACATGAAGCAGGTTGTTTGGGTAATTTGAGAAATTATGACTCATTGGTTTCATATCGCCATCCAACGATGGAGTTTGATTGTTTTTTATTATTCATTAGTTAACTGTCATTCGTGAGTTTTGAACTCATCACATTCTCTGACAAACGGAATATGGATGTTATTCATTGGACCAAATTGTCATTGAGAATGGAGTATGATTGTTAGTGGCCCATTGCAGCATTGCTGTTGCATTTTTTTTTTCTTATTCCTTCCAAATCTGTAAATGGGTGTACATTATGTTGATTATCAATGCCAACAATATGCCAACGAGTAATCCTACGTAGACCACATTGTCGACTATATCTCTAAGATGAAGCTTACTAGTATTAGGGAATCCCACCTTAGTTAAGCAGTCCATTGTCATCTGGTTCAAATAATGTTATTGTTTTCGAATTGGGCGTGGCTCAACACATTTAAACCAGTCTCGGTAATTTGTAACACACTGTCAGCATCCATTGCCAAATTAAAGGATAATGTGGAATCTACAACCCGAGAGGAAGAGAGAGAAGAATACACAGTCTATCTCTGAAAGCAATCTTGTTAGCCAACCTATATATTAATACTGTAAGCTTCACCATCTTCGTTTTCATAAAGATTTCATTACATCTACTTTACATTAATCAAAAGCCACGTCTCACTAATAATCAACTGAGCTAAATTTCATGATTTTCCAAAAACTGATACCAATACAGAAGATATATAATTTATTTCAATTACACAAATTGTTTTACTAGCAAAAAAATAGGCTCTTTCAGCATCATACAGATGTCAGCTCCCATATTTTAACTGTCCCATCATCACTTGCAGAAGCAAGAAGCTGTTCCTCCTAAAAAATTCAGCAGCAATTTACAAGGTTAATTTTAAAGTTAGGACATGCATGACTAATGAACAAGAAGTTATGCATAAAGAGAGGACACAAATTTAAGTAATCCAAAAAAGAAATGAGGGAAAATGGGAAAATGGGAAATGGTAACGGAGCTGCTGCAAGCAACTTTATACGACCAACAAATTGTGTGGATCTAAATTAGTAGGTAATATATACTCAGAACTCAGAAGATCATTAGTACTGTTCAATGGTATGGTGGCAACAATAATGGTCGACCTGGTGGTAGTAGTGGAGTGTTACTATGATAATGGTGATGTCCATGATGATTGTGGTGGTAGGGCTAGTATTGAATATAATAGTGGGGGTGGTGATGGTGACAGCAGCGGTCACAGCAGAAAGTTTGGCGACAGAAGCAGAACCAGTGGTGATAGCCGCTTGTGCGGAGGTGCAGTGGTGCACCAATGGTAGCAGTTAAGGGTTATGGAACTTAGCTTAAGGCCTTTGAATGGCAAACTAGCAATAACTTTAGACACAAGAATACTGGATTCCAGTAGATCCCAAGAGAAATCTCTAGAAGAGAAATCTTACCCCAGGGCTCCATTGCACTGAATTTATATCCATGTTGTGGGCCTTGTCTTTCTTCAGAAACAATTTATACGAAGGTCCATCAACCTGAAATGAAGCAAACAGTTGGGTGAATTAATACTCTCCAAACCAAATAAGCAAATTACAGAGCCACCCTAACCACCCAATCACTCAATAAGGTTGCCACTAACAGCTACAAATGAAGCAAAGGAAACACGAATTTAGAATTCTTCAAAATGCGTGAATTGCTCAATGAAAGGGGACAAATTAATGTTACTAAGCATTCAATTAATCATCCACAGTACACACCTAGCAGTACAGTTACATTTATTATCAATTCACTTTGAGAACCAATGCAGATATTAGCCTATTTCACAGGTGACAGGAATGCTAAAACATTAAACGTGGGGTTGAAAGATTATGACATACCAAACCATCTTTCTCATCATTCTCCACAAAAAATCTTATGGCATCATCAGCGGCTCCACTGGCAATGATATTTTCCCTGTCAAACAGGCATAGATCAATATACATTCCATGATTTCAAAATAAGACTAAATTTGATAAATATAGATCATATTTGCTGAATCAAATAATAAACTAACTAAAAATAATTAACTCAATCAAATCAATGTGGTCATGTTTACCTTATTTTTTCCAGGTTACTACATTACCTTATACTGAACAAAAGATAGCAAATTGAGTAAAATGCCAAATTAAATAGTTCATCTTGGTTCTATCTTATATTTTGTTATCTTGACCACAGACCATGTACAATTGGGACTATTTCTTAATGTTCCATTACCTTGACCAATGAGCTGAAAATATTGTCCGATCATGATAACCCGCAAGAGTGCAAAGATGTCTCCTGGAAAAACCACAAGAATGAATCATCTCATCAGTGTGAATACAAGAAAACAGTAGCAAACTTCAGTCCAAAATGTTACCAATCTACCAAACAAAGTTCTTATCTAACAAATTAACTTCAATTTTGGAGAACTAAGAATCCTACAGCCTTTGCCAGATACCATTAATGGCACTGAAAAGTTGACTCCCCTTTATCACGCCACAACGAATAAACTTGAGATACTGACTATGAACCGCAATTTGTAATCTTGACCAGGAGGTTTTTAGAACCCAACCATATGTGGGCATGGCCCCTGGTTTCAGCCGAATGAAAGCACATTATTCTGAATATAATAAAGTTGCATTCATGTAAGAGACAGCTATGTCAGAATGAGAATGTAGAAATTTTCTAACTCTTGAATCACTCACATATCTTCACTACTTGATAGCCAATATGGACTTATTCACAAAACGACATATTATTCTGGGTAAACCGGTGACATGTCCTCTTTTCTATCAAATGATTTGCCTATCTTTCTAGCAAACATCCGAAGTTTCAAATGCATGCACAATCACATATAATTGAAAGATGAAAACATCATATTGAAGAGAAAACACTATACATAACAGTGGTCGTGGTGAAGGGTGGTGCATGTAACAGGGTGTGTGAATGTTCAAAAGTAAAGAAAGAAAGACTGTGAAGTCGAATTCATAAGTCAACAGTAAATAAAGGAAACTAAAAGAAGAGAGAGAGAGAGAGGCAATTCAATTTCATTTATTTTTGTAAACGCATATTTATAGAAAGTAGCCTACTACAATGCTCAACACCACTGCCAAGTCTAATGGATATGCCATTGCTAAGTCTAATGAATATGTCATATTAGAAGTTAGTGTTGCAAGTACAACACAATTTACTAAATAGCATTTTTCTTCCTTTCAATTCCTACATCTAAGTACAACTTATCAAGTATCCACACTCTAAAACAAAACCTATTACCTACGGTTAATAAAATATTATAAAAAAAACTCACATAAGACCAAATTCAAATTATGGATATTAAGAATAGAAAAGAAATACTCCTAATGTAGCATGCTCCTCACCAAGGTGCAAACCCATCAGCAGATTGCATCTTTCCATTGTCTGCTCCCCATATCTTTAGAGTGAGATCATCACTGCAAAATCAGTCCATTATTGTTGGATAAATTCAACAATTTCACACCTCTTTGAGTACCAAGAACTCAAGTTGGATAACTCTCATATAACTCAAAAGAAACCTTTTTATTTCTCCTTTTTGGTACTGGTCACAACTTCGAATTTCTGTTTGGTGCTTTAGCATAAAAAACAATGAAAATTTAAAATGAGAGAGTACTTCCACTTACCTGCAGGTAACCATTTTGTCTCCACTAGCATTAAACGATAGAGCCCAGACAGTAGAAGAGTGACCACTAACAAGAAAACCAGATAAGCTGAATTAGAATAAATGGCATATCTTAACAAAAAAGTTTAGTAGTCCTGCAAACTCAACTGATTTAGAAAAATGAATAGGACCATACTATATACCCAAAAAAAAAAAAAGTTCTCTCTTTGGATCCTTAAATGAGATCGTATTTCTCTACAATTATATATGGGCAGTTTATATGTATCGCATCACACCCACTGTGCATCACAGTCGTCCATATCTAATCATTAAGTGAGAAACATTACTCATTTAAGGAAAAGGTGCCTACGAGGGAAGAACAAATGAGAATGATCCCTAAAAATAAAGGATGAAGCAGAAAATTTAGAGACAAAAAGAGGCTAAGGCGTAGTACTTGTTAGGTTCACCTAATGTTTGAACACACACCCAGTCATCATCATCGCCTTCATCTGCCCATATCTGCAAGACACTGTACTGCATCAGAAGCAATCTGACTGTCCCATATTCTTGATGCATAATGAAAGAAAAAATTATCTTTTTTTCTTTGTGGAAGGGTGGTAGATAAAATGGGAAAACCACTTAATTCCAAGCTTTACCTTGACAGTGTTATCATAACTACAAGAAAACAAAATATCCATGGTGGGATGCCACAGAACCATTTTCACATCTTGTGTATGGCCTTGCAACACTGCAACACAATCAAATTCATTGCCTGGCTGCACTTCCCATATCCATACAGTTTTATCCCGACCACATGTGGCAAGCAGAGACCCAGATGCATTCCAAGACACACTTTTCACTTCGTTTTCATGACCCTATACACAAAACCACCAGACTGACAAAAATTAAAGGAACCAACTCGTAAAATTGACCAAATGATGGAAAGGAAGCGTTTTCACTTCATTTTCATGGCCCTATATACACAGAAACACCAGACTAGAAAAAATCAAGGAACCCTGAGTTTTTCAATGCCATTAACAACACAACCTCCTACCTCTAGAGTAGAAACACATTCATAATCACCCCCAACATTTTCCCAAATTGCAGTGGTGGCATCGAAGCTTGCAGTGGCCAATAACTTCCCGGATGGAGACCAAGCACATGATCGAACGGTTCTAGTGTGCGTTTCATCAAGAACTGCCTGCAACCCACAATTGAAACTTCCATTACAAAATTGAATCATTTAAAAAAAAGGGGAAAAAATAAAATAAAGATGAAGACCTTGCAATCCCAAGAAGGAGTGGAGCTGGAGGAGCTCTGTTCCCAGATACGGATGGTCTTGTCGCCACTACAGGAAGCGAATACAAGGGGGATTCCAGCGACACCGGTGGTGGGATTCCATGCGATGCTCCACACCTTATCGGTGTGACCCTCCAACGTCTGAATCTCCCTCAGGCCCTTCACCAACTCCATGACCAAGTAGGTTGTAGTGTTTGTCACTTTGTCAGTGAGGGATAGGCTGCTGGGAGAGTAAAGAGTAAAGTGGTGAAGTGAGTCGAGAGTGGTGGGTGTTATTAGGTTACGCTGCTGCGGTGCTGACGAGTCGGGGAGAATGGGATTTGACTGCCGGTGGAGGTGGGTTGCATGCTGTGCTCGCGTTGACGAGTTTGGTGTAAAGTTTGGCTCGAGCTTTTGTACTATTGTGTTGTCGTGTGTCCTGCGATTCCTGCGAACTCAATCCATGGGCTTAATCTCAGGCAGCCCACAAGTTTGACAAATATACTATAACTTGAAATCATAGATAAAGTTATTTTAACAAGTTAGATTTGTAATTTTTTTCACTGGCCAAAAACAAAAAAAGTTTTTTAATTTTTAATTTTTTATTATTAATACATCTGTTTTTTTTTTTTTGTTAAACAAGTTCATATTTTAACCCTCCAATAATTAGCCTCCACTCATCAATCGGGCTATTTTTATTATTTTATCCCTTAACCGTAGTGTTATATTTAGTTATTTACTTCTAATATAATAGCAATTAAGCTTAAATTGTTAACCTCTTTTAAAGTGTCGACATAAATTCCGAAGTGCCAACACATAAGTAGCATGTCGAATATCTTAATCAATTGGATGCCTATGTAAGTTCTACTAGTCATTGAACACTAATTAGTGTGCCCTGAAATTCCTTATTTTTCTAAATAAGTTGTATTCACTAGCAGGTAGAGACTTACATAGACATCCAGGCTTGAGTGAGATATATGTAATGCCACTCACGTGTGAAGCACGTCATATTATTATTCAAAAATAGTTAAAGACTTAATTGCTATCTATTAGAAGTACAAACCAAAGTAGAGAATTTATGAAAGTACGAGGAACAAAAATATCATTTGGCCTAAAGTCTTTTACTAGACTTTTATATTGTTCTCATATACCTTTTTATATTTAGTTATAAATCCAAGGGCATGTGAGTTAGAAAATAGTGAATTTATAACACTTTTCAGTTTTAAGTATGCATTTAGGGCTCGTTTGGTTCAAGTTTTGGAGGCTTAAGAATGAGAAATCAATTACATTCTATTGTTTGGTAAGTACATGGAAGAGAAATTATTTCCTAGCTTAAGGGAAATGATTTCCCATATTGGGGGGAAAATAAAACCTTTGCTGGAGCTTGGGTTTTGGTTTTCCTTTATTGGGAAAGTATTTATTGTTTATTCAATTTACTAAAATAACCTTGAATTTTTTTAAAATAAATAAAATAAATATTACTTGTGTTTAATAAATAAGGGTATAATTGGAAAATTATATCAATTTTATTTCCTTTTCCTGCACAAACTAAACAAAGGAATGGAAATAAAACAAGAATTATTGATTTATTTTTCCAACATTACCAAACGGAGGAATGTAATCTTACATTCCCTTCCTCTTGGAAAAGACATAGGAATTGATTTCTTAGGAAATAAATTCTGGAAATCAAACGAGCCCTTATAGTTTCAGAGAGAGTTGCAAAGAGAGAGAGAGGAAAGAGGTTGGTCAAGAGAAGGGGAGAGGCTGTTGCTTGGGGGTAAGGATGGCAAAGAACCCCCGACCTTGCCAAAATTATGGCCTTGTCTTAAGTTGGGTGGAGTTCAATGTTTTGTTTTGTTTTAATTAAGAATGAAATATTTTAGGAACATTTCAAGGTGTTAGGGAAAGATATTAGTAGACCTCAAAATGAACTGGATTTTAATATGAATATGATCTAAATCCGATGGAATAAGTGAGATATTGATATGTGATTTCAATCCGATTACGATCCGTGAATCTGATAAGTCATTAACTTATCAAATTAAATATGAATTTATGCTATTTGATCCAAGTAATATAATATTTAATGTATTTGTTTATATTTCTAGAAAAGATTGTATGTGTTCTAAAGTACTTTGAGTTTGAGGTTTTGTACAAATTGAAAATACACTTAAGTGAAATAAGTTTGAAGTAAAAATAAGAAATAAATAGAAATACAAAAAAAAAGGGTACTAAATATGATACTAATAAAATTTTAATAATGTATAGGTTTGTAAATAATGTATATTTGATGCTAATTGAATCGAATATAGATTGACATGTTGGATCTGATAATCCGAGTATGATTCAAATCTGACTATAAATGCATTCGGATTAGGATTTAAGTCGATCCAATCCATTTTCAGGTCTTAATTTTAGGTTACATTTAGAAGCCCAAAAAAATGTTGTGCTGAGCCCACTATTTGCGGACTATGGTCCAATGACTTAAGCCCATATCACCCGGTCCATCCGAACCGCGCCGAACCGTTCCAACCTTCAAGCGGGCCGCACCAAACAACCCGGTTCCCAGGGACCCGGAGCCAGAGGCATATTACGCATCCAAGTCTTCGTTCCATTTCGGGGACGCGAGAGAGAGCTCTGAGCAAATCCACCCATCACATAAGTCAAAAGTAAGTGAAAGAGACTCGTACAGATCGCCATGGCGACAGTGGCTCGAAAAAGCGGTGGAGGCCTCTTTGAAGGCCTTTACAGGGTCATCATGCGCCGGAACTCCGTCTACGTCACCTTCGTCATCGCCGGCGCTTTCCTCGGCGAGCGGGTGAGCCTTAGATCCTAGATTTCGGTTTCTTCACTGAGTCTCTCATTTTAGTTTCTATGGTTATCTGCTTTTTTTCTTCATGTTATCATCTGTTTGGTTTCCGAGAAATCTGAGGAAATTAAAGTTGCTTCTTGTTTTTTTGAGCAAGAACTTAAAGTTGCTTGATTTGCGATTAGGTCAACTTAGTCTAGGGGTGAGCTCGGAAAATACAATTTGGCTCATGGAATTGAACATTTGAATTGAACGGGTTATTATTATGTTAGTGCGAAATGGATGAAATGTGGTATTGTTTATAGCTTTTCAGGAACTTCTATTAATTTGTTTCATATCTTAGGCATATTTTATAAGTAAGCAAAACTCAAGTTAGTTTTGTTCTTAATGTTCTGTTGGTTTCCCAGTTATATGCAATACTCGTATCAATCCTCAGTTACTAAACTCAATAATGTTGTGGTGTGAGGGTCATATATCGTAGTATTAGCGAGAGTCCAAATCTTGGTTCTTATTATATCAAACAGGGACCAAACAGAACTTCGAGGTTTTTTGGCCCATTTTCTGCCTCAGAAGGATTGAGTTGCTCATGTTCTTTATTCTTCTTCTCTGAATAGTGGCAGTCTGATTAGATTCTTTGTAATTGTTGATGATGGGGACTGGTTTTGCATTTCTTGAAACTTCATATTTCAATGGTGTTGTTTTTGTACATCATTTTTTCTGGGGTTGGGGCATATGCATTGTTCTTTGTTTGTTTTTTTCTTTCCTTGCTGAATTTGTCTCGTTTGAGTTGCCTCAAAGTGTCATTTGATTTCTGTTGTTTTCTGAAAGAGAACAAATATCAGAGTTCTTATGTATTTTATTTTCTGGTTTCAGGCCGTGGATTATGGGGTTAAAAAGCTGTGGGAGAAGAATAATATTGGGGTCAGGAATCTGTTTTCTAGTTCATATTTACTTTTGGTGGTTTGCATGCCCTTACTTGATGTCCCATTTTGCACAAAATATGTTGCTGATGCATCTAAATGTGAGGCCTTGAAGAATTATATGAATGAATGTAGCTACATGCTATATTATGGGTTAAGTACTGATTTTTTTGAAAATTTAAAATTGTAGGCACCATGTCTATTGCTTATACCTACTCTACTTTCTGTATCTTTTTTTCGCCCTAAAGACAAAAATTTTGCCCCTAGCTGGAGGTTATTCATATGTTTATTAAGTTGTGCCATGTGCTTACACATGTTTGGATGTTAATTGGATCTGGATGTACATTCTTGTGAGAGAGCTTAGCCTGTTATAGTGGAAACTTTCACGAGTCTGCCCAAAATGGTGATGGGTTGAATGTGCTTTCCACATCCATGGACACGTATATTTTGTTGCACATACCTTCTATGCAGTTGAGATTCTTTCTTTGGTAGTGCTAGGTGTACGTCATTTTTAATATTGAGTGCACTTATAAAAAAATTCTCAATTTTGATAGGTGCTACTGGACATCTTTACTAGTTTTACATCTGAATTGGATGTTTTCCTTGTCTCTTTCTTTAATGCAGAAACGATATGAAGACATTCCAGTTTTGGGGCAAAGGCAGTCAGAAGAATGAATTATCAACTCCTCTTTCACCATTTTATTGTTTTCATACATTTGGAAAGTTGGAGTACGCAAAAATGCATTAGGTTGCACTTCTCATTTTTGTAATAAAAGTTTCGGTGGATTGCACCTATTTATGAAGCATGTTCCATTAAACTGGGCATTTTAAAGTGTTGAATTAGTTCTGTATGGCCACATTGAGTTGAACAATGGTATTGAAACTATTGTTTGTTTATGAGATTCGAATTCTTTGGCCATGTCCCTCTTGTAGTGATTTGTATTTGTCTCTCTGCTGATCCCCATCATCAATGGTCTAGTGTAAGTAGAACTTGTGGACTGCATAAGAGCTTCTGAAATGCTCATAGAAGTTGACTGAGAAAAGATGTCAAGATTTAAAGTGGCTGATACGAGCAAAAACATGTTGCTTTTTCAGGCCGTGTTACCATCATTATTTGGTTCTGAATTCTATTCCACTCAACCTCAACCTATCGGTGAATTGGTTTTGTTAGGACTTAGGACTTAGGTGATAAATGAAAACAATGGGTGGTGCAATAATTCCGTATGCTCTTTACCTCGAACCTTTTCATACTCTCTGCTCTTTTTTACTCAAGAGGAGGACATCATGGAAATAAGGAAGCAAGAACAAGATCAACAATTTTTTCTACTTTTATTTTTTAGATTTTAAAAGTTTCACATGAATAAAAGATTAATTGTTTTTGTGAGGAAAAAAAATGGAAATACTAATCGCATAGGTAGTTTGATGATAAAAAGATGAGTATGTAGGCAACCAAAATTATGAGAATACTAAACACCCTGAATTCTCCGTCTTTCTCTCCTGTGTTCTCTCGTAAAATTCTTTTTATTTTTCTATTAGTTTTAACTGTTTTATAACAAGCTCCTGAATACAAAGTTTAGTAATTTACTATTGGTATTTTATTTGGCGCGAAAGTTTAGTAAGGATAAATTACAGGGACTCCGAGGTAAATATCAAAAGTAAACGACCAAAGCACGTGCGAGTCAAACGTGACTACCCTTGACAAAACGTAGCTAGGGTTTTATAAGGGCCAAAGTTGCCTCCTTCAAGTTCAGCCTTTTGCCTCACTCAGCAGCTCTCCAGAAAACCCCGGTTTAGGGTTTTCCTTCCTTTTCATCAGGTACTATCCAACTTCACTAGGGTTTTCTGATACATTCTTCTGTTATCTAGCATTGCGGTTCTATTAATAGTTTCATTTGATTTTTTTTCTGATTTTGTAGGAAGTAATTGCAGTGAGGACAAGGCTCTAACTATGAGGTAATTGCATTGTCCTTTTTTTGGCTTTTTTCATCAGATTTTAATCCGTCTCTGGTTTCTTGCTTGCTTTGAATCTTTTTGATGACTTTGAACACCAAAAATCTCAATTTTTTGCTCATATTTTAGTAGATTGCTCTATGCTCCTGCTATATGGGTACTTTGATACTTGTTTATTTGTTCATATCTGATATTCCGAAGTGCTTAGTAGCTAGAAATCGGGATTAGGGATGTAACTCATTTAGTAAATCTGAAGTTTTTTTCTTTTCTAGCCTTTTGAAGATGATGGAAATTTTAGTATATACTTATTTCTTATATAAATTTCTCTTATTGCCTTTCCAATGTTCATTTGTTTTTTAATGTCTTTCTTAACAGTAAGCTTTCGAGTGACGGGCTTAGGGAGGCCATCTCTCAGATTAAGACAAATTCAGAAGTGAAAAAGAGAAACTTTACTGAGACCATTGAGCTGCAAATTGGGCTGAAGAACTATGACCCACAAAAGGACAAGCGTTTCAGTGGTTCTGTGAGGCTTCCACATATTCCTCGTCCTAAGATGAGGGTTTGCATGCTTGGTGATGCTCAGCATGTTGAAGAGGTATATTTACTCATATGGTCAAAATATTTATGAATTTGTATAGGGGTATGTGTTATAATGAAAAACTAATAATGAAAAACTAAGTTAAACTTTCTTGTTGACATATAATATATCTGCTGCTTTTTACTACAGGCTGAGAAGATGGGTTTGGATTATAAGGATGTGGAATCTCTGAAAAAGCTTAACAAGAACAAGAAACTGGTCAAGAAGCTTGCCAAGGAATACCATGCATTTTTAGCATCTGAAGCTGTCATTAAGCAAATTCCTCGTCTTTTAGGCCCTGGTCTTAACAAGGCAGGCAAGTAATTTCAGATTTTGCAGCCCTTCATTGTTGATTATTTGGTTAAGCTTCAATTTTTGGTTTCTGTATGGTGGATTAGAAGTTTTCATTGTGGTCTTGAAGTAATTTGGAAGTTTATTGATACTGACATGAGAATTATCATTAAGTTGTATAAATTATGGACCATGGTCTCATTTCTGCATACATTTAGGAATGAGCGGTGGTAAAATACTTTGGTGAGAAATCTTCCCAACTATTTTATCAAGTCCATCTAAATCATTTCAAATATATCCTCGAACATTTTGCTGAATGATATCTCTGGCGGAAGTTTCTGGGACCTAGCTCAAATATTCTTGATTTTAGCTTTTGTCATTCTCCATTGGAGATTCATTTACCGTTTATCATATTATTAATTAACTATATAATACTAGTAGATAGGCTAAGCTTTAGATTGGTTGCCAAAATGCAGGTAAGTTTCCAACATTGGTGAGCCATCAAGAATCTCTGGAGTCGAAGGTTAATGAAATAAAGGCAATGGTGAAATTTCAACTTAAGAAGGTTCTTTGTATGGGTGTTGCTGTTGGGAATCTTGCTATGGAGGAAAAGCAGATTTTTCAGAATGTGCAACTCAGTGTCAATTTCTTGGTTTCGCTGTTGAAGAAGAATTGGCAGAATGTAAGTTCATGACTCCATCCTACATAAAGCATTTTGGTTTTGAATTATTCTAGCTTTTTGTTTTAAAGTGTTTAGTTTTCAACATATGGATAACAAACTTTAATTGTAGTCCCAGTTATCTTGATGATCAGTGCATGTTGTTTGTATTTCTCCTTGAGGGTTTGATATTAATTCATGGAATAGCAGTGGAACTCATCTGATGAGAAATTCATTCTTAAGTTTGGAAATTGAATGGGCTGAAAAGAATTATTGGTTTTTAGCATAAATGTGGTTCTTCAATGAGAAGGCTGGCTGAATGTCGATACTATAGCAAAGAAAAATTGGGTTGGCGAGGGTTCCCGGTACTATTTGAGGCTGTTTGCATATCACTTTGATAGAGGCATTTGAAGCATCATACTTCTATATTATCATATTTTTTGGCCATATCATTATATCATCTTTATGTTTTGCTTTCCTTTTGTTAGGTGCTGTAAATATGGAATATGATATATGATCTGAAATTAAGAATGGATATTGGCTTTGATTGACTTGTATCTCTTTTGGAAATCTTAATTGAGTTTCATTAGATGTATCATGTATTCTTATTAATATATATTTTTAACCCTTTTGGTACTTATTTTGTTCTTTGGTCTGTTTGTGCAAATAGGTAAGGTCCTTGAACCTCAAGAGTACTATGGGAAAAGCAATCCGCATCTACTGAGTTCTTATTATCGGAAGATTTTCATCGAGGAGAAAGCATTAGAGAAATTTTTAACCAAGACAAAGTTCCTTTTATTTATTTTCCCTTAGATTTTTCGTTTAAAACTACAAGCAGCACTGTGATTTTTTGTTTAAATGAATTTTTTTGGAAAATTTATCAAGAATTTTTTTTTTTCCATCAATTTCTGCTGGTTTTGCCTTTGATGTGGTTTTGTGGTTGGTATGCAGTTGTGTCATATCAATTGTGATTTGGAAGAATTTACTTTATTGAAGTTTTTAGCTTTTCTAATAACCTGATTTGGGGCTGTGAGATGTTCGGTGTTATCTGAGCTCATATGTCGTACTCTATAATTGTTTTGGGCGGTACTGATTCATTGGATTACATTTTACTATTCAAAATCCCTCAATTGGAAATCCGGGGTATAAGATTATATGATATGATATGCCCTCTTTCTGATCCCAAAAAGGCATGTTTTCGTGCTTTCATATGTAGAGAAAATTGTGTGCTAGCATCAGACATTTCAATAATTCCATTTCCTCTTAAATTTTAATTATGTGCATGAAAAATTTCAAAATTTCCATTTCCCCTCCTATTCCCGCGGTCCCACCTATCTTTTCCTTTTCTTTTCTTTTCTTTTCTTTTGAGTTTTGGATCAATCATTCTTAGTGATGGCTCAGTTTGCTGTAAACCTTTCCTTACTAGTAGTAATAAAACCAATAAACAACTGTTGATCTATACTGCCCAAGATAGAATAACATGAAATTCAATATTCAGTTTCTCAAACACAGCATCTGTCCAAGCTAGTTGACCATCCCATCAAACATTCATACACCTTACAGCTGTTTCAACTCAAATACAAGCAAGAAGTGGCATGGGGGATCATCTAACAAATTTCAAGTTAAAATTGTTAGTCTATAGTAGTGGTTACAAATTGTTATATGTCCAATAGGCAATAGCCAAGCCAGCAAAGGTGAATAAGCATAAGCAATATCTCAATGACAATTATGTAGTACAAGCGCTTGTTACATCAAAAACATTATACAATGTATTCAACTCATCATTATTGGAAAAATCATATGTGAAAAAATTTTAAGTACCCATGTAGGCTGAACCTAGTTCCCCTCTTAGCTGTCTTGGGAGGGAGGGCTTAAGAGTAGTATCTATAAGTTCACCATGAAAGAACTTTTACAACTGCACCCCTGTACTGCACTTGGATTTGTAGTCACCTGAAAATGAAACCAGAATTAGTTTTTTGTTCTTTTAAATCCTTTTAAAAAGATGTGAAATTTAATGACTCTTATATTTTGCCCTAAAGGCGCTTTGATGGCACTACTTGAGCATCAAAAGATTACTATCCAAACAAGGAAACACATAAGCAATCAAAAAATCATTCAAGACACATCCTCTTGAGGCATCTGGCACACTAGCCAGTACCTTCATAGTAAATGCAACTACAGAATCCAAAATTGCACAAAAACATCAAGGCTGTGGATCTTCAACCTTGATGAGTTACAAACCAAATTCTAAGCCGTAGTTTTATAAATTTTGTCTGTTCTGCAAAAGACTACTATTCTAATATAACAGATAAATTTGTGCCTTAAGTTCTGCACAAGGTAGATTATTAAAGTCGGATCACCACTTCTCCCTATTGTACCATAACACTTTGACATCTGAACAATTTTGATAGGAATTGACATCTGAACAATCATTTAAGTTTTGGCTAAAGTCCAGAGAAAATCAATTTTTAAATCTTTTAAGAAAGAATTAACTTTATGGCACAATACTTCTTGGTATTGTAGAATGTGCCTGATGAGAGCATCTCATTGCAGACTTGAACAGGTAAAATGTATAATAAGTCTACTCGGGACACTAAAAGACTCTTGTCCTATCCAATTTAGATGGAATTCAGCAGATTCCAGGTCCTAAACATTTTCTTGTTGTTTGACCCAAACCAGTGACGGAGACAAACAACCACAAGGCACCAGAAAGAACCTATTTGTTGCATCAACAGATGGGCACTGCATTGCACTGCCTTTCATCTTTTGGTTGCTGCAGCCTATTTAGGACACTATGTAAGCAGTGATGCCAAATAAAGGCACCATTATGATATATGGCACCATTACGATATGTTTCTGCATGGGCACTGTATTGTAACTATTGTTGGATGACCCATCAGGGGAATAACTGCACACCAGTGTGCCAAGCTAAGCCAAAACCTCCATAATATCTTCAATTGTTATATATGGCATATAAAATACTGTTGTGCTAGTTTGTCTATTTAGCAGATGGTTCTTACTTCTCTTATGCTTCAATGCTCACTAAGATAAGCATCATTTGGTTAAAAGCAAAATTTTCAAACAGATATTTAATTATGAAGGATATACTTCTTGCTTATTATCCTAGTTCCCATATCCCATGCCGAGAGTTGCCATGTTGGGTTTACAGGTAATAATATTTAATGCAGACATACAATTCTGAGAAACATAATAAAAGAATAAAGCATGCCAAGGCAACATAATAAATTGACGTACTTGGAAAGCAGAACGGATCAGCTCCTCTACATAATCAACAGTTGCCCCCTTCACAAAATCATATGAAATATTGTCGACCACCAACTTTACTCCTCCTCTCTCAAATACTCTACAATATTAGAGGATAATAACCAAGTGTCAAAAGAAAATATTATTATCATATGGGCCATCAATTTAAAAAACAAACCAGATAAGCAAAACTGTATTTAGACAAGAATTAGAAATACAGAAAATGAAACGCAGGGAAACAAACCTGTCATCTGGGTTAGTTTGGTCATCTAGATCAAAAACATATTGGAACCCAGAACATCCACCGGTTTCTACACTCAAGCGAAGCATCTTTTCCGCTGCTTCACTGGCTTGCAATTGTTTCATTCTCTGTGAGACATTCATTAAGAAGCCAAAGTCGGTACAGCAATAGTATGTCACGAAATCACAATATATAAGCATCACAAGCACAAAAGACCATAAGTTTCGGGACACTAATTATCTAAAAATTTCAAGTCATGAGCATGATAACCAAATTTAACAAAAAAAAAAAAAAGGAAATGCTTCTGCCATCAAATTCAAGAACAAAGCTACGGCTCCAAAAAATTGATAATTAGCATAGCCCACTTCTGTTCTTCTGAAATACCGAATTTAGTTTGTGCCATTTTTATAATAGTCGCGCTTCTATAGCAATATGTAGATAAGAGTCTCTGATAAATGATTCATATCAATGCAACAGTTATTATATTTCGGGTCACTGAAATTAAAAGAAAACATTCGTCCCAAATAAACTAAACAACTGAATTAAAACCAGTTTGTGACATTGATTGAGTTGAGGCTTCTTCTGGTTGGTTTTGAATGAAATGAGAAAATGAAATTCATTTTCTTTTTTAATTCCATGCCTTCGTTTTTTTTTTTTTTCACAGAAATGAATCAAATTGCAAAGCTTTTCACAGCTCATACATTAGAGGAACTTCGTAAAGATCCCAAATTGATAACAAGAAAAGAGAACCCAGAAACACAAATCGCATGGCAGACAGAGGAATCATAAAAAATCAAAGCTTCAAACAGAGAAAAAGAGAGAGAGAGAGTACCTGAACACAAATATCAGTCATGTGAACGGCATCGATGGATGGGGATGGGGATGAAGATGAAGAAGAGGAGGCTTCTTCTACAGCAGAAGAAGATGAATAAAAAGAAGAGCTAAGAAGCCTCTGATTCTGTCTGATTCGACCAGCAAAGTACGGCGTGAGCCGGTGAAAAATCAGCGACCTTGGAGCCATTGCTATATGCCAATTCTCTCTCAGTACGCCATCGTAAAACTCGTAAGCTATGCAAAGCTTCGTTGGCTGCTTTGGAACCGACTTGTCGACGGCTCTATCTTTCTTTGTTGTCCAAAGTCGCGATTTGAAATGGCGTTTTTACTTTAAACAGCGTCTGAAAGTCACGTGTTATGCATTCCTGACGCGGTAAAAAAACGTCACCTACTAAACCTGAATAACAGCAGTTTTTCCGGATCTCAAGCCCAGAAGACCCAAACCCAAACCCTATCAAACCTGAAACTCCATAGCAAACAGCTCCATTCACTCATTGAAGTTGGGGTTCTCTGAGGTAATTTTCGTTTACTTGCTTCTTCGTTTTAGTTTCTTTAGAGTTTAATTACTTGAATTTAGTCTCCATAATTCATTAATTATAAGCTAGCAAAACCAGTTGAGGCTACAAGCCTACAACCTCAGAAGTCAGAATTTTCATCAAACCCATTAGGTACTGTTTGATTCAATAACATTGGAAGGGAGTTCAATAATTCATTGTAAAGAAAAGGTTTTGGTTGCTGGAATAGACATTACAATTGCAATAGAATGGAATCAACATAAGAGTTGAATGTGAAAATTGGCTTGGAATATGATTGGAATTAGCTATTATTTTGGGGAGTGGACGTTATCTGGAAATGCCCATTCCTTTATCCTTTTGTCAACCAAATTCCAAAGTTTCATTCCTGATTGAATTTGAATGTTATTATCTTGAGTCCTCACATATGAGTATATGACATAATACATGTGTATTGTTTTCTCTTTGTTGAATGTTGATTTAGTTCAATCTTTTCAGTTGGTAACAAGTGCTCATACTGCAAAAGATGCAAGGTCTTGAAGAAGAAAACTTTGAAGTTAGAAAACTAGAGCTGTCAGACAAAAGCAAGGGCTTCGTAGAACTACTGCAGCAGCTAACCACTTGTGATTCTGTATCTGACAAGGACTTTAAAGATCGATTTACAGAGCTTAACATCCTTGGACAGGACCATCGGATCTTTGTTATAGAAGATGATTGTTCCGGTAAGATTGTTGCAACTGGAAGTGTGTTCATTGAAAGGAAGTTTATAAGGAACTGTGGCAAAGTTGGGCACATTGAGGACGTCGTGGTTGATGCCAATGCCCGCGGGATGCAGTTAGGGAAAAAAATTATTAATTCCCTCACGGATTATGCTCATTCTGTGGGATGTTATAAGGTGATTCTTGATTGCAGTATTGAGAATCAAGCATTCTATGAGAAATGTGGCTTTAAGCAGAAAGAAATTCAGATGGTGAAGTATTTCATTTGAAAAAGTATTTTATTTTCTTGCAAAGTTGATTTAGGACTATGTTTTAGTAGAGTGGGAATAGAAATGATTTTAGATCTTCAGCAAAACAAAGTCACCATGGAATGAAAAGAGATGGAGTTTCTTAGGAAACCATTACTTGGTTGGTTCATGGTTGATTGCAATTAGTAGCTGTAATTTATGACTCATGATGTTGATGTTGGCATGTTGCTTTGTTTCTTTTTGCCCTGTGCTGTATGGAAATTACAGTTATTGTCCCAAACGTCAGATAAAGAAAGAGTTAGGCAAATTCTTCAGTTATGATTTAATCCTTGCCATGAAAATATCAAAATTGAAATCATGATGTCTAAGTAGTGGAAAAAAAACTTCCATACTATAAACCTTAAATGTCCCTCTTATTACATGACCTAACACGGAATGAGAGACAAACATAAAGAATGTATATACTCGTTATGTGAAAGTTTAATAGTGCTTAAATCTGTGTGATTAATATGTTCATCTGAGGTGCTTCATGGAATATATGCCTTGTGGGAAGAATCTTTTTAAGAAGAAATACTGCCCATCAAAATTTTATGGTGCTACCATAAATTTTTTTTGAAAGCATTGACCATGCTCTGTGGGAGTGAAAGAGGTCAGGTTTGAATGACATCAGTCCATCCTATGTAATGTAGTGAGTTGATGGCAGGTAGACAGTTTTGTAGCTTTATCCCCTAATATTACAGAGTTGCTGGCTGTGTTGGATTGAGTAGGAAAAAAGGGGTTCAGGTCTTATTATACTGGAATCAGATGCTCAAATAGAAAAAATAAGTGATTGGCAGGGTAACATCTAGAGGTGCTGAAAGAGTTGGTTGCACAAATTTCATCCAGCTTATATTACCCAAAAAAAAAACAAGGATTCTCCCTATTACCGGTTTGAGACTTTTGAATTTTTTCAAATCTCAATCTAATCTATTGTTAATTGGATTGTAGATTTGAAACTAATTCAATCAGACTGAAGAATAGAATCCAATTTAATCCAATATTTGGTATTTTTACAAAAAAAAAATCCAATCACAAAATTTACCAGGTTTAGGTGTAACATGAAAATTGCAAAAGTAAAAGAACTATTTATTAACTAGTCTGGTGATACTCCTCTCTATCTCGCAAAAGTAAAACAAAAAAGAATGTTTGGGGCCATGTATAATTTTGCCAAAGACTTGGTCAAATTACATTTTTGGTCCTTATACTTCAAAATTTTTTTTACTTTGGTGCTATAATTTTATATTTTTGCGATTTTGGTCTAATACTTTATATATGATAGCAATAAAGTTATACTAAAAATATCATTTAGCTCAAAGACTTTGGATTAAAGTTATACTAAAAATACGGACGTAGTGGAATCTGATTGGGGTCTTCGGGTATAAGACTGTGGTCCCTTTCACATACGATAATATACTCCCCGTCCTCACATCACATGTGCTTACTAAAGTTCTCTCTTTTTTGGTACTAAAAAGTTCTCTCCTTTTAACGAACGCCTTTCCTTCCCTTCCGTCCCGGAATTTTGCTAACCCGTCTGCAACCCTAAGCGCTTCAAAACCAGATTTTTCAATTATCATTCGAATACTAAATTTGCGATTTTTGTGTAAATAAATATTGCAATATTTTCTTTTGGAGGTGAATGTAAAAACCCAAAATAAAAAAAAGTAAAAAAATGACTTCGAGTTTGCAACAATGGGAATCAGACCCTCTGTTTTCAGCAGCCGAAGTCGTCCAAGACTCCGCTGACAGGTAAATTCCTCTTCCTCTTATTGTTATTATTATTATTTCTCCAATTTAGTTTAGTTTGGGAGTGTTTTCTTGATTTTGGAAAGCAAAAGAATTTCCCTTGATTTCAGCTTAACAAGAAAATAAGCTGAAACGAGCTAAAAATAAACGGATCACTTTTTGAAATGGTAATCATAGGAACTTGGCTTATGAGTTTTGCAAAAATGTTGGTAAGTGAATATTTTTATTCTGGAAGTTATTATGATGTGTCTTTGTCTTTCCCAAATGGGCTGCATTTTTTTTTTTTGGTTTAATAGTATGTTTTGTTGAAATGGAGGGACTTAAAAGATTGATAATAAGTAAACCAAATGAGTTAAGAAATGAGTTAAGACTTTCTACAAATTAACTATTGTATATGCATAAGGAACTTTTCCCTTTTGACACTATATGTTAAATTTTCAACATTTAATAATTGAAATAAGATGTTGACTTATGTATCTTCTTTTGTTTCATTGGTTCATTTGAGTTATTCAACTTATTCTATCAGGTTTGCCGTCTTTTCATTATATGGAATTACTTACGAATTGTGCATTCCCTGAAAACGAAGGCTCTTTTGTTTTTTGTTTGAATATTAGGATGGAATCGACTTTCCGCTTTCTGCTGCATGAGCTCAGTCTTGTTGAAGGTGACAGTCCAGACCCAAAGTTACTTGTGTCGATAGACCATCATAAACGCGATCTTGCAACGACACTTGAAACAGCAAAGTGGCAGGTTGTAATTTATTCCAGCGTCAACTTTTTTTTCTCTGCATTTTTCTATTTTTTATTTTCTGTTTAGTTAGGTTTTAGTGACTCTTCTGCCAGTTGGAAGATTTTGAAAGAGCAGTCAGCTTTTCAGCTATGACAGGCAAGTCCCAAATGAGGGAGGATGTAATTTCAAGGCATAAGCAGTTTATCAGAGCCATTAGAGAGCAAATAGTTTACGTGGAGCAGAGCTTGGAGGGCACATCAATAGGAGAACCCATGAGAAATACGGAGTGGGTCAACTTGAATGAGCAAGATAGAGATGGTTTGGCATTGTTTCTTTCTGGGGAAAATGCCACAGAGCATTCTGATTGTCATGATGCGGAGGACAGTAGTATCTTGAGAAGATTTCTTGATCCAACCACGCCATCTGGTGCTAAAGAGAGTAATTCTGGGATTTTTGAGCACAAAAGCAGAGAAATTGAGAACTTGAATGTGAATGGGGTAGTGCATGTGGACCATAGTATTGACTCTAGGAAGGAGAACAACTTGTGGAGAGTTGGTTCTTACTATACAAGGTTGGGTTCTGAATTAACAGATTCTTTTCCGGAGACCTCGTGTAACAGATATGGTCAAGATGGGAGTCGGGATCTGGAGGCTAATGAAGCCAAACCTGAAAGCATCTTCTGTGAGAACAAGTTGAGAGGGTTATGCAGCAGAATAAATGTCTTTAGGTTCTTGAATAATGCATGTACTGTTTATGGGAGCAGGGTCACTAGGAATTATACAAAGAGATTCAAAGATGGAGAAGAACAAAGTCATTCCCCATCATGTGCTGATGGTTCTCATGTTGCACAGGTAATTCACCATAGTTGATGGCAAATGTTTATAATGGCCTTGTAGCAAATAACTAATATTAGTCCACCATAGTTGAAGCTGGGAAAGTGGCATTCTAGAATTTTGGTCCCGATATTGAAAGAGAATTAACTGTGTTCTTTTATAAAAATTTTGATGATGAAATGTGTGGCTTTAGGGTCTGTTTGGCCACATCTTCAGGGGAGGCACTAACAAGGAAAACCTCCCATGTATGACACTTATTTGCAATAACAAATACTTGAAAACTGTGCTGGAAAGCAAATTTTTTTACCTGCCCCACCACCAAAAAGGAAAAGCACTGCACTTACTAATTAGTTTTTGATATACACTTAATATGCTTTTTATTTTTATTTTTATTTTCTTGAACTTATCAAAAAGTGTCTTGGCACTCGTCATTGAATTGATTTTACTTGTATACAACTCTTAATTACTCTCAATTCTGTGATTCAAGCATCAAGTTTTCTTTTGGCTAATTAAGAAGACTATTGAGGTGTCCATTGTCATCAAGTACTTCATGTTCATATTCTTCTTTTGTAAATTGACTGTGACTTGAGAACAAAAATAAGAAATACTTTTAAGTTCTTTATTTTCTTCGGTGTTCCAAATAGGAGAATATCATGTGATTATTTCTGATTCAGTCTAATATCATGAATCACTTAATAATGGAAAACTTGGTGTGGCATTTAAGCTTCAGCCAGATGCTTATGGGTTTGCTTGTCATTGACAGGGTCAGCATCAGGGAACACGGTTAGTTCCTGGGTTTAGAAATTTCAAAGAATTATGTCTTCGGGCTCAGACAAAAATTATATACTTGCAGACCTGGCTTGGTGTATGTAGGGCAAGATATCAAATATCACCTTATCACATCCATGTACATCGGCATTCTGTTCAATTGGTTTTGATAATAGTATTTACTCTCATTATTTTAGGTGAGGACATATTCCTTATTATTTTCTGTAGTATGTGTCATTCTAATTAGATGATTTACCATGTTTTATTATTGAAATAAAACTAATGGATTTCATCAGAAGTAAATAAGGAAAACAATTGGACTGTTAGACAAAAGAGAAAAATAGAACTAATTGACTATCGTGCAATCTCTTGAATGATAACTGAGGTATCTGTTATGCTAGGATCACATATTTGCTAGCATTATGTAGTATCTATGCTGTTAATTTAATTTAATTTGTTAAAATTATTCTCTTCATGCAGGTATACTGCTGGCCCAACTTGCTTAAAAGCATTCATTTTTCGGGTGCATTCTACAATGTCTATATGCAAGGGTTCTCACACGAGTTTTAATCGTGGGAATGATTGCTTTTTCATCATTTGACCCTCGTATCTCGATTGTATGCAAACACCTGTATTCGTTCTTGGGGGATTTGTGCAATCATGTTCATCTTTTCATCTTTTGAGTGTGAATATCTATATTTTATGATTTATCTGTCATGTAATTGTCAATTTCTGCTAATTGGTATGAGTGTTATGTGAAGAATACATTGGCCCTTGGAGCCACTGTCAGTAATGGTTTGCTTCTAGCAGTGTGTAAATTGTTCTTTTCACTCTGAATGGCTATTACTGGTGGTTTTACACAGACCAGTACAGAATTCCAAGCCCCCGTCTAGCACTGCATGTGTCGGATCCCATGGTTTTTGAATCAAGCATGAGTAAGCTTCATGCTACTCCTCATTTGGTCAAAGATCCAATGGTTTTACTCAGTATTGAAATTTTTTGTTGTTGGACCCTTGGATGAATGTTTTTGATGGACATGAATGTACATTGATAGTGATTAGAAAGAGGGCTTGAACGTAGCATTACAACATGTATTATCATGGAAAGGACAAGAATGAATGTGGATTATGGACGTGTGTGTAAGTGATTGCATGTATCTATAGTTTGCTTAAATTTTGTACTCGATATGAAAGTAAATCGTGAGGGGTTTTTCATTACCCAATACAAACAATTGGGGTAGATGGAGATTTCTGAATGAATATGACGATATGTTCAACAAATTATTACTCATGCAATTACAGCAGTGCCATGCATGAAGATGAAAAACGAACGCCTTTCATCCCCGTACGAAACCTTTGTTCCTTTCTTGGAAAAGTAAACACATCTTTATCCTAGAAAGTTCGTCGATTTAATTTTCAGTTACTCACCAACTATGAGCATGGTGCATTAGTATTATTATCTATTATCTATTAGGGGTGTATTCAATTAGAAAAATTATTGTATGTGATCGTAACATTATTTGGTATTATCAGTCCACTTAGATTATAATACATATAATTTAAGGGTATTTTTAGAATTTAAGGTTTTAAAAATTAATAATTATACAAGTGTTACAATTAAGTGGATTGTCACACATAAGTTCTCATTCAATTGAGATTTTAAAGTCTTTTGCAAATTTCATGAATTATAATGAGTTTTTGAATACAAATCTATAGAATCTTTTGAATTGAATACATAAAAATTTTTATAAAATTTTTAAAATTCTAAATTGAATACACTTAAATTTCTATTGACTTTCACATTTCTTTAAAATCCATTTAAATTCCAATTAAATACACCTCTCTAAGTCCAAAATAAAAGCATGCAATTATAATTCGGAAAACAATAATGCTATTCTTACCATATGTTTTATACCATCTTATGTGTTATTATTGTACTGGATAAAGTATTTCCTTATTTTTAAAGTTTTTATTTTTTAGTGTCGAATGTATTAATGCCATGTAAATTGCCACGTAAAACTATGGTATGAAAATGTAATAAGTATAGTATTGTTGTTTTGAAAAAACCCAAAAGAAAAAGGAATAATGGAGAAAAATTCTAAATTTTACTATTGGATACAAAGAATACTTGGACTCCAAGATACTAAAGAGTGCGAAGTTTCTTTTCATAAATGATAAATGGACTGACCTTTTTTTGAGTAAAATAAATAAATGGATTCTTATCCAACACCCCTTCAATAATATCTGACGTCGCTGACGAGGGTAGGGACGTAATTTCACCAGCATCATCCTCCTAGTCCAAGGACCTTCTACTTCAGAGAAAGGAAAAAAAAAAAAAAAAAANAAATCCGAAGCTCCAAAATTCTGAGCCACTCGCCAAGAGCAACTGCTTTCATGGCCAGGGCTTAGAGAAAAACCACACGAAAAATTGCAAGTTTTGAACAAAAATCAATCAATGGCGTCCATAGCTACCTGCTTCACTCTTCCACCGAAGCCTCGTCTGCTTTTCAGACCCTCACTTTTCCTCAGACCACCCAACAAAACCGTCCATCTTATCCAAACGCCCGTTTTCACGGGATTTGCCTCGAAGGTTCGAGAATATAGGGTTTCGGTGCAGGTTGCGAGAGCGAGCCTCAACGCTGCCACCACTGCGATTAGGCCTGGCGGTGCTGTCGAGAGCGATAAGTTGCCTTCCGATGTGAGAAAGCGAGCCATGGAAGCTGTGGACGCGTCTGGAGGACGAGTGACGATTGGTGACGTGGCCAGCAGGGCTGGACTCAAGCTCAATGAGGCTCAGAACGCTTTGCAAGCTCTCGCAGCTGACACCGAAGGCTTCTTGGAGGTACTTATTTTAAAAAATTATATATATACACAGATTGTCATATATGTTGAAGAAAATGAATGGGATTTGTAGTTTAGTCAATGTACAGATTGTGTTAGTGGGTGAGTGCAATTGTTGTTTTCAAGATGGTCTCAACAGGTCTCGGACGAAGGCGATGTACTCTATGTTTTCCCCAAAGATTATAGGACAAAGCTCGTCACCAAGTCGTTTCGAATGAGAATCGAGCCTCTGCTTGGGAAGGCAAAGGTAGTAAATCTGGGAATTTGCTAATGCTTGCAATTGCATGGTATCGTAACTTAAGTTTACCAGTTGGAAGTTGGAACAAATATGATGATGTTGATGATACTTTTTTTACAGGCCGGGGCCGAGTATATAGCAAGGGTTTCATTTGGAACTGCCCTGATTGCTTCCATTGTTCTTGTTTATACTGCCATTGTCGTTGCTCTTTCTTCTGGTAGTAGAAGGTAAGTTTTTAGATACTTGTTATTTTTGTTGTTCAATGCCTTTGTATTGTTGTCAGGACGGTTGACAATAGTGTTTTGTTTTGGTTACAGTGAGGAGAACAATCGCGAAAGGCGTGGAAGATCATATGATTCGGGGTTCAATTTCTACTTGAGACCTGCTGATCTCTTTTGGTAATACCTTCTCTACTTGTTTTAGTTTGGGGGTAGACTTTTTCCTAACACTATCGTTATTATTTATTTCACTAAGGTATTGGGATCCGTATTACTATCGGAGGCGACAAGTGCAAGTGCAAACAGATGATAACAATAACAAGATGATATTTGTTGAATCTGTATGTGGTGGGCCGAATCATTATTTATTTTTATTGGTTCATTCTGAATTTTGTTTGAAAAGGAAGTATTGACTTTATGAATGTTTTCTTTCAGATTTTCTCATTTGTATTTGGCGATGGTGATCCAAATCAAGGAATCGAAGAAGAGAGATGGAAGTTGGTAATAATCGAGCACTGAGTTCAGTGGTTCGTTGCTTTCAACAATTATTTTCAGTTCATTGGTTGTATTCATAGGCTTTTTATGCAGTTAGATTTTTTTAATAGTTAGTGTTTATACTAGTATTTAGGGCAATATATAAACTCTCCTTCACTCCTCTCAAGCTATATGTAGATACCACATTCTAATTTGCATTTATGGAATAGACACAATAAGCTTCTCAACAAGACCTTTAGACTGGAACTTGAAAAAAATTATGATAATTTATCATAAATGCTTATGCCATTCCCTCTTGTGACACTTACAAAAGGAGTTTATATCTGTTACATTTGATCATCCTTGCTACTATAACTATTTGGAACAATACTTAAAACTGTATTCTTACTCTTTGTATATATAGAATTCAGAACAGGGAAGAACACAAGGAAATCTGATTGAACTTAAAATAATGGACCGACTCATATATGACGTGAATTGCAAAAAAAAGTTTGGTTTCTTTAAAAAAAAAAAAAGTGGAACTGTGGAAGTTGTAGTAATGTTCATTTGGTGTTTGATAGATAGCTTTGTTACATCTTGTCAAAACACACTGGCCACGTTCATGGTAACTTATTATGATTATTTTAAACTTTTGTTGGTTTCCCAAGCTATATATAAACTATTTGATTTGATATTAAAAAACGTAAGATTTTCGACAAATATTGAAGGTAGTTTGGGCTCATTTATCAGAAACTGTGGTCCACCTATGGTAAAGTCTTCTAACTTTTTTATGGGAAAAATTTGTTTTTTGTGTCCTTTTTTATCTTATTGTTAAAATTCGATTTTTGTTATCTCTGAATTGTTACTTTGTTTCTCATTAGAAATACTGATGAATCTGTAGGAAAATGTAATGACACAATCCTTCCTTGAACTGTGTATGCAGATTGGGAAATACATAGCCTCTAATGGTGGTGTAGTTGCAGCCGAAGAGCTTGCTCCATATCTTGATATAGAAACTTCAGGGTCAACTCTGGTAAGTATAGTTTTGATGTACTGGAGTTGCCTTGAAATTACTGACTTTTGATATAATGAAGTTTTGCTCTTATAATTGGATGCATTCATAGTAGTTCCAGCTGAGTTATAAAAGAATATTGGAAAGTTCATTATGCGTTGTCAATTCATGATACTCTATCTCTCAATACTCAATAGTTTACTAACTTGATTTTAAGTTTCTTCTGTGGAAATCTAATAACATCCTCTATAAAAAAAGAAACAAAGAAAAGAAATCTAATAATATTCACATAATTCCTCATGAGAAATTCAAACTAGAATTGTTCTTCCACAAGGTGCTACTAAACTACATACCCAATAATTTTAGGCAGTTGTGATTTTCTCTTAATATTCTTAAAAAGAATCCAAACATAAATAAAAGTTACGCGGATTATGTTTTGGTATTTTGGCTTCATATTGAGCATTTCAATCAGTTCAAACACTTCGTGGACTTGGAAATTTTCAGTTCTTTCTTTCTCTATGTCCAAATTGTTTCCCTCTTATTCCTTATTCTAATGCTTGCGTTTTTTACTTTCTATGTTAATATCAGAATGATGAAACATACATCTTACCAGTTCTTTTACGGTATGAGGGTCAACCTATAATCGATGAAGAGGTATGTTTAACGTTTTTGGTTTAAAAGAAATGACTTCTATTTTATTTCTCCGTATGCCTATGGAAATAAAAATAGTTGGAAAAATCAGTTTCTGTTTCCTTTAGAGTGGTACATCCTTGCAAATTATGAAATCATTACTTTAATTAGTAGTATAATGCCATTATTCTTTTCCACCCATGTTTTTTGTAGGTTTACTTTTAAAGATATATGTATTCATTAACAGAAAAAAATTGCCTATTGTGCAGGGAAACATTCTCTACCAATTTCCATCTCTACAGCGCACAGCTTCTTCTCAGAGGAGTGGAAGGAAGGAATATGTGGGGAGAAGATGGGCTGATTTTGTTGGAGTTGTTGATAATTTTTTCAAGGAGAAGAAATGGGAATTCAGGTCCTTTATTGTATTTGTTCTGACAATCATGTTGTTGATTCATCTGGAAATTAAAATGAAACAAGAAAGTTTTCTCCTTGCAGTAAAACTAGCATGTCTGAGAGAGCAATGGTCGTTGGACTTGGTGGACTTAATTTATTTGGGGTTATCATACTTGGAACCATTTTAAGGTATGTTCAAGAGCTTTGTTATTGCTTAGTTGTTTTTACTCTATATTGTTCTGATGTCCCCCACTTCAATTTTTATATGAAGGGATACTACAGTTGCACCAGTTGGTTTTATTAAGTTTGTTACTGGCATATTTCCGGTACTTCAGGTATGGTTTAACTTCCATTAAATAAAAGTTTTCTACCAAGGATTCAGTATGAATATTGTTTCATTAAATATCTCTGAGTTAATCAATATTATGATTGAGAATTTTGCTCATGAATTTTTAATTTTCTGCTGCTTATCATGAAAGCGCATTTTAGTTAAAAAGCCTGGATTTTGATAATAGTGGCAGAAATTTGCTTGACTGGCTATTATATAATGTTTTCCCTATCTACTTGGTTGGTGGGATTATAGTTATGTTGTAAATTTGTTTTAAGTGTGAAGTATGGCCTCTCAGCTACTCTTGTTTATGTCAAGTTTTTGACATAGTTTTCTATGTATTGTCACTGAACACTTGAAAATCTGATTTCTAGGGTAACCCATTATTTTCGGTAACCACCAAGTGGCTTCATTGATGTGCTGGTGATCAGAGGTTGAAAACATGGAATTCGTAGATGTGCTCTTTTACAATATAGAAATGAAATCTGTGATTTTCTAATTTTTGGTTAATCTTTAAATGCTGAAAAGTTTAAGCTTGCTCCTGTGATACATGATCTTGTAGTTAATATTATAGGGTTCTGTTCAACTGATCTCTAAGCACTTGAAAACACTGAACTTCGTTCGTCAATGAATATTATGTACATGGGGTATATATTACTATATGCATGCAAATATATATATAACGTGTAGTGACAAAGATCTGATTAAGTCTTCAGGCCCTATTCAGTTTGATTTTATCCTTTCTAGCAATTATTTTGCAGATTTATGCGGGTTCTTTCTTTGCAATTCCTTTGTTCCGGTGGTTACTCTTGCTTAAGACAAATGCTGAAATAGAAAAAAGAAATCTAGCTAGACAGCAGTCTGCTCGAGCGCTTGAATTGCCAGATATCTCACTAAGACGAAAGGTAACAGTATTAGTGCTTATCTGGAATTTAATCCCTTCACTGTTGATTACTCATTGCTGTCTCAAACTTGACATGTGGGCTTCCTAGTTATTGCTTTTTTACTTATTTAAGTAGTATGCACCATCGTTTTTGTTTTAGGGTCCATTGGAAACAATGTACTGAATCTTCATATATATAAAGCATTCATTTATTGCCAGCTATATTGATGTTGTTTTTGACTTGCTTTAATGTTGTCATTGTGGAGTATTTCTCAATACTTGATAGGACAAATTGTAGGCTGATGTGGTTTCTACTTTCTATTGCTGATCAAGCTCCCTCTCCCTTGTATGCTTGAGGAAGACAAAACATTATTGAGATATTGCTGCATCATGCAACACACGATCTTTCATTTAATTTATTTATTTTAACTTAAACCATTAAAACACACTAATCTGACAATTTTATATTTATTACCTGTTGTGACTGAAACCGTTCCACAAAAAAAAAAAGTTTTCTTCACTTGACTGCTCTCATGAATTCGTCTTAGGGTATTCAGTATTCTGTGGCACTATCCATAGGATCATATGGTAGCTGACGAGACATATGGCGTGTCATAAGTTATTACTTAGCCCATTAAAGTAATACTGTACTTGTTACAGAACTGAATAAAGAACAAAGAATGGGGACTTCATTAACCCGCTTCTTCACTGATTAAAAAAAAGTTACTTATTTCCTTATTGTATGATGTTATTCAGCTCCTCAGTGCTCGTGACATGGCCCAAAGAACAGTCATAGGGCAGGATAGAATTGTTTATAGCACTGACAGGGATTTGGTTGAGCAAGACTATGAGGCTCAAGATTGGGATACAAGATTTCGAGAGATAGAGAAGTCAGATTGAGAAGAGGCTACTGTTTCTTGGTAAGTTTATAGCTTGTGCATTTGTTGCCTTGGATCAACGATACTATGTTTGATTTAACTTATATTTATCAGTTGCATGACTGCTTCTGAGTTGTCTCCTTGATCAAGAATGCAGTAAGTTCTATTCTAGATTTCATTCTATTTGATTTTTAGCAATTCATTTTGCTGTTTTACTTGCAAGCATGTCCACATGTAGTAAAAGTTGAAAGTATTTGTCTAAAATTTAAGAATATAAGGATTGACAAATGAATCTCTTGTGGTGCTTTTTCACTTTACTGATTAGCCGATAATATACGTATTGTTTCAGGTACTAGAGCTACTAGTTTTCTTCTTCAAGAACATTAGAGTTTCACAACTTTTAGTACAAAATCTTTACACTGGAAGTCTTATTTGGCAAGCTGTTGATGCGCCCTTGGCGGTACCTGCATTTGTATGAAGGGTACATTCTGAAATTTTTATGGGGTGCAGCTGGGAATAATACCTTGTAATATAGATTTCAGTTGAACCTCACTATTTACAAATGAAATAATTTAAAGTATGACTATTTACAAATTAAAGAATTTTAAAGCATCATTATTGTAGTGGATTCTTGTATTCTTGTATGATGAATGTATCTTATTGTACAAAGGGCTGGGTCGGTTTACCGACGAATCTGGTCTGGCGGTTGTCCGAAGGAGTCAGTGTTGGTTCGCGATAGCGGTTTGGAACATAGTATACTGTCGCAAAACATTCAAGTCCTTTTAACTGTATTGACATCTTAAAATTGTTCATAACCTTCTAAAAAAATCTTCATACAAATTAATAATTTAAACAAAAAAAGTAAAAAAAAAAAAAAAATTCTATCTTTCAGGTTAAAGTAAAATCTTTAATCAGACAAAAAAAAAAAAGTAAATTCTTTAAAAATGTTGATTTTATTAAATTCCACTTCTCGCGCATAAAAGTCAATTCTTTTGTTTGGGCACTTTCTTTGATTGCTACACTTTTGTATTACAAGTAACGATAAGATACTAAACCAGCGGTGGAACCCGAATTTTACAATTGAGGCAGCAGTTGCAGAGTACCTCTTCCGATATCACATCGCCTAACATCACAGTCATGAGTTATGGTCCTCCATAGTTTACACTACAGAAGCTCACTCAAATGGAAGTGAGAACACAACAAAGAATCACACACATAGCCATTCTCATTCCTCATTGTATAAGCTCCACAATATTAGAATTTAAACCAAAGAACCTGAAAATGTCCATGTATCATCCATTCATGACTTTAACTGAATGCTGAACCGATTTATTTTGCATTAGTAAGCCCATCAATCAACCTATTATACGTAGCAAGATCAGGTACAAATCCCCTATCCAGCATCTCATCCACTAGCATTTGCCCCTCTCTCCTTTTGCCTTCTCTTGAATACCCAGATACCAAAATCTTATAAGCCATGCAGTCTAAGTCCAAGCCTTTGCTTGAAGACAACCGCCTTAGACTATCTGCTTCCACTGTTCTTCCCGAATTGCAAAGATCTTGAAGGAGACAATTAAAAGTCACAATATCCGGAACTATGCCCTCTTCAAGCATCCTTTCCATCACTCCAAAGGCTTCATCATTTCTTGCTGACCTCCTCAAACCCTCAATCAAAGTGGTACAAGCAATCAAGCTCGGAACATTTCCTTTCCTCCATAACTCATCCACAACCTCCAACGCTCTACCTGAATTTCCTTTCCCACAAAGCACCTCTACTAAACCATAATAATCATACTCTTTAGGCAACACTCCTTTCCTTGAAAAATCGATCAACAGTTCACACGCCTCCAAAACCCGACCTTCTCTACAGAGCCCATCAACCAAAATCTCACAAGTCACACTCGAAAACTTGCACCCGAATTCAATCATCTCATAAGCCATCTCAATCCCTTCATCAAACTTCCTCTCCCTAAAGAACCCCTTAATCAGAGTGTTAAAACTTACCACATTGGGACTACATCCCTTCTCCCTCATCCCTTTAAACAGCTCCAAAGCTAACCCAATTTGCGAATTTCGACAATAACTACTAATCAAAATATTGAAAGTAAACACATCAGCCTTAACTCTATCCCTAATCATCTTATTGTAGAACCCCAAGGCCTTATCATGTGCACCACATTTCACAAACCCATTAATCAAAATGTTATACACCACAACACTAGGCTTCCCATCAATCAATTTTCGCATGGAATCAAATGCATTAACAGCCTCACCCAACCTCCCAACTCTGCAATAAGCATTAATGGCAAATTTGAAGATGGGTTCTGTTCTTGGGCAAGAGAAAATACCATCCGAGCAAGGACAAGGATTGGACACCATGAAGCTGAGGAGAGAACCCAGTTCGGCAAAGCGGTCGCTGACGGCAAGAGTGCGAGCCATCCATTCGAAGGTGGAGTGGTCGTGGCGGAAGGAGTCGATGGAGGAGGCCCAGTTGAAGACATGGAAGTCGAAGTGGGTGAAGGTAGGGTGGTGGTGGAGCTTGGACTTGAGGAAATGGAGGAGGGTTTGGGGCGTGAAGGGTGGGTTTTTGATGTGGGTCTTGAGGAAGTTGAGGAGGTGGGTGTGGTTGGAGGTGTGGGAGAGAGTGAGGGTGGGGAGAGGAGTTGATGGGGTCTGTGGAGCAATTGGAAGTGTTGGGTTTGGGATTGGAGAGAGTGGTGGTAGTCGTGGAGGAAGCTTTTGCTCCAGTAGTGGTATGGGTCTTGGACCTCGGAGCTTCTTCATCACCACCACGTTTCTCTGAAACTCAAGCTCTACAACTACAAGTTAGGAGGAATGACTAAATTATATGTTCGACCAATAAATTGACTTTAATTATATGTTCCACCAATAAATTGACTTTAAGGGGGTAAAGTGTTAAAGATTTTAGTTAAAGCTCAAACATTAATATAGTTTAGGAGTGATATATGTAATTAACCCATAATTATATGCCAACAAGAAAGGGGTAACTCATAACTGGTAAGAAGGGGGATTTTATCATCAAGATATTCATATTCATGTGTTTAATTAGAAAATTTATTCAATGTGTAACAATAGTAATTATGGTGCCAAAATAATTTCATATATTACTCCTTGATCACTAACAGTAGTACCTCTAGTACCAAAAATATATATCACTCATATATTAAAATTTTCAACTGTGGTTCTGATTGGGCAGAGCAACAGAGTTTGGCTTGAGAAATCAAATTACAAACTATTAACTAACTAACATCTATGAGTAGTAGTAGTTTCTGAATCATCTCAAAAAAGATGATGACCGCAGTAACTTGGAACAAAGCGACACTGAGCATCAGTTAGACTTGGAAGCACTGGCATCAAATACATGCTAACTTTTGAGAAAAAAATCAGCTCGCCATTATTATACTGAGTGCCTTGGGAGTATGCTATTTCTCTTTAATCTCTATGGTTGATGATAATGTTTAAAAATTACAGATTTTCCTCTCCTGAACTTCCTGCGAGGACTGGTATAATTTGGAACAAAGCCACTCAAAGTACCTATTGATGTTTCATTACTACTAGTCAATGGAACCTTCAGCTTGCAGTCGAAGTTGTATCGGTCATGCCACATCAACTTGTGGTACTGAGCTGCTACCCGAAGCCTGAGCTTCACATCAATACTATAAACCCCAGCAGCAGTCTCCTTGTTCAACTGGGAAATCTCGTCTTTCTCAAACTTCACCACCTGCTGGCCTTGGAGAAGCACATGGTTCAAAAAGGTGGTGTTTTTAGGGCCTTGGTAAAACGTTGTCGTCGAGTTACTCACGGTTACCATAGCGAACCTTTTACTTATGTAGCTGGCGATGACTTGGATGTCAGGGTAGTGTATGCCTGATTGAAGCTATGGCATCACAGATTAAAATCAAGACAGCAATCATTAAAGAAGAGGAGAAGGCTTATGAAGTTTCAGAAAAGAGAGAGAGAGAGCTNCGAGGTTGTAGTGGAGGGTGCTGGCATTGTTGGTGGTGGTGTTGAAATTGAATTGGGTGAGGGAGGCATTGGTGATGTAGATTTTGGGGTCTTGGGTGTTTTTGAACAAGAGTGTGGTGGAGATTTTGCACAACATGGTTTCCTTTTTATCTGAGGGAGGAGGCCCAGGGGGATCGAATCGTACTTGGTTGAGAACAAAATT
>QANT01001191.1:0-22823 GCA_003254885.1 Purshia tridentata
AGATCTGGTCGTGGCCGAAATTTCGACAAATTTCGATAATTTCGATAATTTCGGTGAAATTTCGATAATTTCGGAAATTTCGGCGAAAAATTAATAGGTTGTTGTTAAAATTTCCATACCCCCAAAAAACGAAATTTAATACCTTGGTTCTGAGCGAACATATAATTGTTTATATTTTAGAAAATTTAAAAAGAAGACACGCATGGATATGAGCTTGCTTATTGTCGGACCCAGTTTCTTTGCAATTATTATATTTTGTTTAGCCAAAAATATATATAGTTAATGTTGCCAGTAAGGGTTCAGTTTGTAAATATACAGGGCAGATGACAGAAAAATATGTCGTCTTTTGTTTGCTCCACCTGAACATGAACCTCTTACAACCTCCTAACTTCAACCAAACCTCTAAGGATACTTCCATGGCCTTGAAACACTTCCAAATGAGAGCCAAAACACAACAAAAACATGAAAAACATATGTTAAGATCGGATACAAAGCTCCCCATTCACTATAAATCCAAGAACAATGATCTTGGTATCCAAGTGCTCCCATTCATGGCTTAAAATTGACCCAAGCTTTTAGCAGTCCACCCTATTTTTTTGCAGTTTCCAATGGAGGGGTGTATTTCACTACTTTGATATAAACACAGCAAAAAGAGACTAAAGGACGTGTGAATGTGTGATGATTAGTACTCATATGATGAAAAAGAAAATAATAATCAAAGCCAAGAAGAAGATAAACAGATAAACAAGCAAACAAAATCACGCGGAGATTTACGAGGTTCGGCATAATCCTGCCTACTTCCCTGGGAGAGTTCTCTGTTCTTTACTATGAGAATAAACAAGTATAAGATTACAATTGGACTAAATCACACAATCCAATCCCCAAATCTCTTGTACACCCTCTCTCAATGTGTTTACCAAAAACTTTAATTCTCTAATCCAAGATTAATTACCTAATCTTGATCTCATCAACTAGATTGTATGCCTCTCAAGAACTCTCAAGACTAGCTCTCTAAAATTAAGAGTCTATTTCGTTCTTTCTTAGATTTCTAGAGCCTAAAGGTCCTATTTATACACAATAGGCTTTTAAAAAACAAATTCAATTGAAGTAGGAAGCCTAAAACCCTCTAAAACTAAAAAAAAGGTGGAGGACCAAGTGTAGGACCAGTCCTCTACCTAGAGGATCGGTCCTCCAGTAGCCTGGAGCCCCAAAAAACATGCAACGCCCCTATAGGACCAGTCCTATGACCATAAGATTGGTCCTCTAGAGCTTTTCTTCGAAATTCTTCATCTTTTGCTTACTCCACCTGAACACAAACCTCTTACAACCTCCTAACTTTAACCAAACCTCCAAAGATACTTCCATAGCCTTAAAACACTTCCGAATGAGAGTCAAAACACAACAAACACATGACAAACATATGTTACGATCGGACACAAAGCTCCCCATTCACTATAAATCCAAGAACAATGATCTTGGTATCCAAGTGCTCCCATTCATGGCTTAAAATTCACCCAAACTTTTGGCAGTCCACCCTATTTTTTTGCAGTTTCCAATGGAGAGGTGTATTTCACTACTTTGATATAAACACAGCAAAAAGAGACTAGAGGACGTGTGAATGTGTGACGATCAGTATTCATATGGGCCATGCAAAACCCAACGCTGACCAAGTTGTGTTCTAAGCGAACAAATAATTGTTAAAACCTTGGAAAATTTAAAAAGACACGCACGGATATGACCCTGCTTGTTGTCGGACCCAGTTTCTTTGCAATTATTATGTTCTGTTTAGCCATAAATATATATGGTTAATGTTGCCAGTGAAGAGTTCAGTTCGTAAATATACAAGGCAGATGACAGAAAAATATGTGGAAACCGAATTCCATTTAATCCAATCTACCAAAAAATAATAATCACTGTTTACAAAAAGCAGATCAAGCAACCCTTAGAAGCTCTCTGCATTGATGCCAAAATTCCCAACCCAATAAACCAATACCGCTGACATTGGTTGACCATACCAACGGAAGGGGAAAACAAGAGTAAAAATTTGCAGGCAAGACCTTAACAAAAAATTATCAATACAGCCATCAACCACCCCGTATAATGGCCACATCAAATGGCAATATTACAGACTCGATGTGCATGGAACCCTCGCTGGTATGCACAAAGAAACAGAAGCAAGGGGTCCTAATTTGATAATACCCTGTAGAAGTAATCTCAACCCAAATAAATGGTATGATAAAATAACAAGACTCAATGAAGGACAAAAAAAAAAAAAGGTTTTTTTNAAAAAAAAAGAGGTTTTTTTTTTTCTTTTCAAACACAAAACGGGTGGAGAAAGGCGGATCCCGCAATAGAATGTCCCAACTCACCAGACAACCACTAAGCCAAACCCAGAATTAAAAAAAAAAAGGTTTTTTTTTTTCTTTTCAAACACAAAACGGGTGGAGAAAGGCGGATCCCGCAATAGAATGTCCCGACTCACCAGACAACCACTAAGCCAAACCCAGAATTGACGTGCCAGCTCCAGAGTTCCATAATCTCAAATTTATCATATTGTTGGAACTCATCGCACACACTCCCAGTGCTTCAATAATGAAAACTCTCTGGGGCTCGATGACAAATGTGACCATCAGAGTGACCAAATACTCTGAATGGACCACACAACTCTGTTTCTCTATCTTCCCATTACTACATGAATGGAATAAGCAAAGATGAGCAAGGCAAAATTGAAGCCACACCATGAGATATAAAGCGCGAATAATCATGAAGCTGTAGCAGTTGACGCCTTCTCCATCTTTTCTTTTTCAATCTCTGCCCTCCTCTGTTCAGCATGCTGTGCAACACCATTTGCAAGAGCCTGATAATGGAAGTCTAGCGTCTGTGTAAGGCTCTGAAACCTCAACGGATCCGATGCTTGCAAAACTTCACAGAGGAAAGGAAATATGGCACATGTCAGACATGCCATAAATGATAGATTCAAGAGTTGGGTTTTAACATAACAAAAGGGAAAGCCTATTCACTTACCTTTGATTGCATCTACAAATAATATAAAAGGGTCCACCTCATCAATTGGTGATTGTAACTCCTCATCATCACTGAAATCATCATCTGAGTCTTCATCATATTCATCACTTGGGTGGAAAGACTTCGCCTGTGGCACAATCAATAGATAATTAATGATCAGGCAGAGGATATACAGGGCAAGAAAGACAATTGGTGCAGAGATGAAGGGTAAGGTAGCCCTTTTCCCTTTTTTCCTCCTCTTGACTGGATTTTGAAATAAGGGCAAGATACAATGGAGAAAATTGTATTGAAGTCATTTGTACAACATGCTGACATTATTTTCAACCAAACCCTACATCTTGACTTCTGCCAACTTACTAAAAAAAATTAAAAATAAAATGTCAAGCTGGCAAACAACAACAGGACACACCTGTGCAGCTAACTTTTGAAGTTTAATGCTATCAGCTTCATCCCCATCCTCTGCATCAACTCCCATTTCCTTGTCAGATCCATCACCGTCATCATCTTCATCATCAGTTTGGAAACCATCCATATCATCATCATCTTCAGCTTCTTCCTCCTTTGCAGCTTCTACCATAACATTCATAGGAATTTTAGTAACATATAATTTGATATCAAGACTGTGACCCGTTGAAGCAAATATTTGCAAATTACAAAGTGAGAAAAAATTTATTGCTAAACAAAATACTACCAATTAGATAGCTCACAAAAAAATAAAGTACTTGGAACTCAAAAGATTATTTTTAATTTAAATGCGATGGATGGAATCTTATCTCCCTCCGTCCCTCAGTTAAATTGAAGACATATGAAAATTGTCTTGAGATGGTTATGGGTAGTCATGTACAGGCATTATTAAAAATAACTTGAACCACAATGAACTAAGTGAAAATTGGCCCAGAAACCAAATCTATAATTTGGCCAATTTTTTTTGTATAATATCAATTGTAGCACTAACTATTCTGTGTACCCAGCACTCACACATGTCGGTACAAGTTCCCGGCTTAACATAGGACAAAGGAAATAAGAATGGAAATTTTAGAATAAGTTGTAGCAAAATCAATAATAATAGCAAAATAACAAAATGGAAGTTTCTATATCATTACTAACAAATAATTAAGAGGAAGAAAGAAACCTGCAACTTGTTCCTTGTATGCAACTAGGAGATCAAGGGTGGCCCTGAAAACACGGCCTAAAGCCTCCCCAGGTAATTGTTCAGTAGGAAGTGTCAGCAACGATGTCAAACCCAAGCAGCAAACTTTCTTATCATGTTCCCTGCAATAATGCAAAACTCATTTACAGGCTCCATCCAAAACTTCCTCAAGAAAGAAGAAAAGAACAAAATCTAAATTTACAAATTTTCATTCAAGCTATGAAACATATATATCACAACTTACCTTTTAAAATTAGCACGTACACCACTTTTCTTAACCTGTTGCAGCATCTGAAACCAAAGATTAAAAACCTCTGTTGCAACACCCAGATTATGTAATATGCTGAGGGTAAAAGCAGCATTATAGTAAAGAGCATCGGCAATCTGCAAAACAAAGAAAAATTCAGCAAAATATATATATATGTTTCATCATGTCACAAGCAATCAAGAAAAAGTGCTTAACGTTGTTGGTACTGATAAGAACCATAAAAGAGGAAAAAAATTAAAGGTCAAATAATAATAGTTAATAACTGCAGAGAGCAAAACAAAATATATTTACAATTAATAAGTGAAAGTATGAAAAATTACAATCAGTACTCCTTTCCATGATTGAAAAATGTCACTCAGAAAGGTTAGTGAACAGCTTATCTTGTCATTAAGAAAGCTTTAAATGGTCAGTTTATGAAACATTTATAATAAAAACTTCTGAATCAGTATCACCATTGCTTTTGGTATTGGTATTGGTATTTTAGGGACAAAATAAGAAACGACAGGCAAATGCGAAGACGTAAACTTTTAAGTACAGTTAAGTTCTTTAGCCAAATTCATTAAGAAAAACATCCAAGTCAATCACCCATTGATGATCTGGAGCCAGTTCTTTAGAAATGTCCTTTGTGGTTTGAGCACAAACAATAAAATGTTACCTCAAAATTCCAACCACCATTCAGTAATATAGTATTTTAATGAACAACCATAAGAGTGGCTAGGTCAGATATAATAGTAACAAATCCAATAAGAAAAATATGAAATGGGTAATAACTTATTTTACAATGTCTACTTTCATAAAAAGCTCAGAAGAACCAAGCAGTTCTAAAACATTTAAAGGATGAAGCAAAGATTTCCAAAAATGACAACAGATGAAGCAAAAAAAAAAAAAAAAGAGTTGCCATCTGGCTCTCCTTACCACTTGAATGAGAAGACATTTCAAGTATGATTTCTCAGCTCGACGTAACCGCTCAACAGTAATTCTAAGATATGGCTCAACCCATTGATCAACCTGCCCTCTGCAATTCTGAAAAACTACTTGAATGAGCTTCGGAGCAGGCTCAATATCACTGTCTTCCATATTTTTATCTGACATGATCTGAAAAGAACATGGAAAACACATAAACGTCATCAACTTGAGCAAAGAAGAGAATGTACTATGAAAAATTGCAGTCGCCAAAACATACTAAATGCCTGCTTGGTTTCCAACTAATACCGATTAGATCCACTGAAATTCACAACTGGATTTTAATATTTAAATTCATCAACTTAATGACGCCATTAACAACTGCAATTACTAAAATGATTCGGATGGGATCTTTGACCAATCGTGATTATGTTAGACTAGCACATTGAGGGTTCAAGCATGAAGTGTGTTAATAGTTTTAATTTCATGATTGGCTCCATTGAAGAACATAATTACCTAATATATAAAATAAGAGTACAAAACAGTGAAAAATTTCCCACAAGAATAGTTCAGTCAAATAGCAATAGAAATTTCGTAACATAAAGGGAACTCACAAAGGAAATCATATTCCAAAGGCTTTGCTGGTAGTCTGGTTCTTTACAAGTGAGGAACTGTGCCGTCCCCCGGGATATGTAGTTATCCAAAGGAACCAGAATATCTGCAAGAAAGCATATCATATGAAAAAAACTGAATGGAAAAAAGTACATAAATGCATAAATTGTCTAATTATATGGACCACCAGAGATTTCCATTAGGCAGAGATTTTCATTCTTTGTTTTAATCTCCTTGTTTATACTATAGAACATACAAGACAAATAAAAAAAAAACAAGCACCCAAAAAAGTCCCATAAACATGAGATAATTATAAAAAATTAAGCAAACAATAAAATATGAAGCAGGGAATCATTGAATGATAATACTAGTCCTGTGCTTTTGTTTCATGTAAAATTGAACTTTTACTGCAATCATCTTGAAACCACAAAACAACTAAATAAATTGGCAGAAACAGTCAAGCAAAAACCAAAAAAAGCAGAATGAACAATCTTTAAAAAGCATGACTACTAAGAAAACGACAATTAACTTACTTGGAAAGAAATCAATCGCCCAATCTGCCAATGACTCCATCATCAACGGCCATAGACTCCACATATCCAGAGATATTGTTGGAGAGAAAAAAGTCATATATGATACAATCTCCAAAACCTCTTCAAAAACCTCTGCAAAAGAAAATTTATAAAGGACACTGTCGGAAATTACAAAAGTTTACAAAACTTATTCAAAAATGTCCACAACCCTATTCAAATCAAATTATACAAAAGAAATTAAATATCTGATTCACTGAGTTCATAGTAGCGTTGAGAACTCAAATTGCAAAAATGAATGAACTTTTTCAGAGAGATACAGCATAATCTCTCTTAAGTTTCTGAAAGTGCAAAACTTTCACACGTAATGGTACAACATGATGCAGAGCCTCAGAAGAACCATGGTTAGTGCTGTCCACATGATTCCACAATGTAACGACAAAAGAAGTGGCAGAAGTGTCATATCATTATGTGCTATACTATGCCCTGATTACAGGGATTATAGCACTCAGAATTATCTCGTGAGATATACAAAATCACAATGTCTGGAGCTCAATGATGAATCATAAGTATAATTGTGTCAAAACTGAACTTATAAATCTTCCTGTTACAGTGAGTAAATGATTTCTTTTATAAGGTGAGTTATGACTTCCTCAAGTATACTTTTTGTTTTTATATTTCTTCTGATAAGGTGCAATCATGTCAGTGTTGTGATGAAGATTAAAAGAGATGAGGTTCAAAAATAAACAAAAACAGAAAAATGAAGAAATTTTTTATGCATGGAAAGAGTTAAAACTCTTCACTTGAACTTTAGAAGTCAAATATAGAGATTGAAAAACAAAAAACTGAGTATTTATAACTTCACATGTACAAGCAATCTATGCTACCGAATAGAATGACCATAGGGTCACCAGAATTTATTCTTCAACCTGTAGAAAACCACCTCAGGGTAGCAACTTTGTTCTTCACTATTGATCCAGGGAGACGGAAGGCAAGAGTTGAACTCTAGCCACAGGTGTGGGGGTAAGAGTGATAGAAAACAAAACTGAATATTTCTAGCTTCACAAGTGCAAGCAATCTATGCTGACAAATAGAATGATCTTACGGTCACCAGAGTGTATCCTTCACCCTGTAGAAAACCACCTTAGTGTAGCTACCTTTTTCTTCCTTTTTGATCCAGGGAGAGGAAGGCAAGAGTTGAACTCTAACCAAGGGTGTGGGGTTAATTGTGTACATGTACATATATAAATATATATACAATAAAACAGAAAAATAGAAAAAATGTGTCTTGAGTTTGAACACCTTTTCTTGGATGTTGTAACACTTCATGCTTGAGTTTGGACACCTTTCTTGGGTTTTTAGAAGGCTTGATTCTTGAATTTTTCTTGGATTATGGCTTAAAAAATTAAGAAAAAAAAAGTTTGGGTTTATGGCTAAAGGGAGTTGTATTTTGGGGTTTATTACTAAAAGACCCAACGTTTATAAGAGACCTCAACACTTTGAAAACCAGGCAAAAATACAAATTGTTAAACAGAACTTGACAGAAGTTTTAAGTATACAAGGCAAAAAGCATACAAGTATCTTACAAACCTTGGCCATCGGTTGTCAACATTCGACGCATTATAGGAAGCAAAGTTGGTTCAATTTGGACAAATAAGTGAGGAAGCCTGCTCACTGATTCAAGAATGGTGCTAATAGCACGCAAACAACCAACTGCTGCTAACGCACCAGGATCATCAACGTCATCATCAGCTTCGGCTGTATTTATACACCTCCAGAATGCAGCTGCCTAAAAAAAAAAAAGACAAAACAACAGACTTAGGCAAGCAAGTTTGTAGATGAAGCAAAAATACTCTCAAAACAGGACAAAAGAAAATTACCAAATTTTGGCATAAGCCAAGAGCGTAAGGTGCCATCTCCTCCCCAAACTTGTCCACTATAGTCTCCAGAGTAAAAACAAGATCCTCATTCTCAACCTCATTCATAAGCTTGAAAAATTCTGAACAGAAAAATGTACATATTGGATAAGCCACATTTTGATTGTTAACAATGCATAGAATAGGTTTCTATACCACATACCATCAAGGAGCTGAGGAAGAATTGGACGGATTTCATTCAAATCTACATAGCAAAACAGAACAAAAAAATCATATAAAAAATGCCTAAATAAATGTGTGGGAGTTTGGTTTGTAGGGGGGATGGGGAGGGGGAGGAGAGAGATAGATACAGATATGTACCTCTGCAAGCTTCAACAAAGGAACGCAATGCAAAAACTGAGTCAACTCGAACAGGAAGTTCTGTATCTCGCATCCCTGCGACAACACTATGCAATGCTTTACGGAAATTGTTCGGATCCGAGAAGTTAATATGGGCATACTGTCCCGCAACCCATGCTGCCTAATATTCATGGCATAATTATGGATAAGAATAAATCTTAACAAAAAAAAAAGATAAAATGGACAATGCAGACAAAACAAAACAAAAGTGAAGCAGCATAAAGTACAGAAATAAAAGTATTGGACCGAGGTAAAATGTAAGGAAGAATAAAACGAAACTAGCCTGCTCAATTAATGTACGAAGAGAACAATGAAATATTTTAGAACCCACTTTCTCCCCAAAGGGGACCCTCTCGTTTCCACCCTCACTCCCACAGTACTATGTTGCACACACCTCATATATGCACAGGACTTTCCACTATGTATGTGCATATAAGGTGTGCCTGTAAACAGATATATAATGTGTGTGCAGATATATCACATATGTATATGTGTTCAACCTTCTGCAAATTTTGTAGGAGTTTCTGCTACAAGATGTTCTAGAGTTTCCAAGCCACACCTGCAGATTTGTGGCTTCTACCTTGGCTTCTATAGAACCAAAAACAGTTACATACATGTATAATTATATCTCATAGGACCTCATAAATACAGCTATTGGTCAGTGTACCACTTTCAGCCTTGCAATATACAATTTTCCCTTTATGGTTCCAGATTGTGAAATGGAATTAAGGTAAAAATTGTATCTTACCTGTTGAGCCTTGGAAGTTACAAAGGAGATTATCATAGCCTCAAAACTCAATTGGATGCCATCTTAAAAAATATAGACCTTGTCTAAATAAGGAAGCAGACAGAGTCCATTTTCTTAATAATGCTCAAAAGCCATGACATTTGTAAATGTCCGTCCCATTTAACATCCCATTCCATTCTCCTCAACTGAATGGCCACACTAAGTAAAGTAGCGTAAAAAATTGAATGACCATTTGTAAATTTCTATTCCATTTGACATCCCATCGCATTCTCCTCACAATTTTCGTGGATGAAGATGTACTCTATGAATGGTCACGTTGATTCAGACAAGATTTATGTCACCAAGGGCTTGCATATGTAAGTGACAGTACAAATTATGAAACAGCATAACGATTATTTTAGAGTTAAAAATGCCATTAAACCTTAATCTTCCTAAAAACCAGCCTCAACCTGTGGGTCACAAAAGCCTACAACAACTATGAACCATGTAGTAGTCACTCTTGCATCACTACTAGAAAATCTTTCCCCCCAAAAAAATCTAAATGAAGAAAACAAAAAGTTTATGTATGAAGTGGTTAATCATAATTTTCGCATTGCTCCTTCACACTGCAAATTTGGAATAGAATGCTTCATTTGCTTGGCTTGGTGTTGGTTTGGCCTAAAAATTGTTTCCTCCTGTGGTCAATGACCTTTTGAGTGTTGGGGTCAACAAGAAGGCTATACTTTGGAGATTAAATTGGGGCATCTTTTTGGGCTCTCCAGACGGAATGGAATTATCATATCTACCTTCATTTTAAAAGTCATTGTTTAAGCATTATAAGGATGTTCCCTTTATTCTGGGAGTTTCGAGTTTGAATGTAACTCAATTCTTGTCACTCTTTAGTGGTCGATTATGCTTATATGGACATCCTGTACATCATTTTCTGTAACCATCGACCAGTAGTTCTTCTAGCTGTCAACCGTCCCATGTAATGCTATACAACCCCTTCTTGGGATCTCAAGACCATTAGCTTGTGACCATATACCTCATTTTTATAAGAAATACTCTTTTCTACTACTCAAAACTAAATAAAAAAAGCCCTAAAAGAGATCTATAGAATACCACAGGTGCAACATTTAAACCGAAATAATAAAAGCAAACAAAATTATGGTAGGAAACATAGAAAAGAAATTTCATGTAACAAACCTTAGCCCTAAGATGGCCAACAGGACTGCTAAACTCAGGGAATACATGTTGCACTAACATACGCTCAAGTTCAGACTTGTAGGGTTCAGTTTGTTTCAGTTTGTCGCAAAGGGCTCCGATAGCAAGAAGAGCACCATCTTTCTGTCGATAGGGTTTGAATTCCACTGATACTGGTGCTTCATCGTACCTGCATCAGGCAATAAAAAAAAAAATTCAACATTACAGCACCAAGTTAAATGTATCATTTTCAAAAGATATTGAGAAGCTACCTCTTAAAAATTTCCACAATGTATTGAATGAACTTATGAAGATTTTCTTTTCCGCGTTTCCTAACCAACTCACTCACAAAATCCATGGAAGCTGTCCTTGGACTGTATAAGTCTTCAATGATATCTTCATGAGCAAGAAAACACATAAATCATCCATGACACAGAAAGATCTTCGAGCAATAAAACAAGATCTTAAAAACTCACCATAACCCTTCCTCACATATTCATGCGGATCTTCATCCCAAAGCTTTTGATCATTGTCATTGAAGCACATAAGGGGAAAAACTATCTCAAAAAGAAGAACATTCAGTTGAGGCTGTAGCAAGTTATACATACTATTCTTCGAGATACTGCATATACATATAATGAATGAAATAAGGTTAGGGAGACACCAAAGTAAAATAAGCATTCCATAAGTTAATTAACAAATATAACATAATTGTGAGGAACAGTACCACACTGCAATAAAAATTAAGTGAAATCCCATATTTTCATCAAAATATGTCAAAGCCCTTCTAAGCATTAACAGCATATGAAGTAGTCCTCTGTTAGGCTATAGAAAAAATCAGCACCCAATAGGAAAACTATTAAAATATTTAGTTAACATAAAGGAACCATGCTGACAAGACATCTGGTACTTGGTAAATTCTCATTTTGAAATAACTGTTAAATCATTCAAAAGATATTACAATTTTTTGGGTTGTCTTGAATTTGAATTGACAAACTCAACATTAAGCTGCAACTTCTCATAGATATATTAGTACACAACAAAATACAATTACAAGAAGAAAAAAAAATGAAAATTTCACATCTTACATCTTAAACCTAATGCTAGACAGACCAGATTTTGGATTAAAGCATTTTCGGATCTACAAGTGTTGACCTTTATGCATGGTTCCTCCTTTCAAATAGAAATTCAGAAGAAATTTGGGAGTAAATTCATAGGTCACAAAAAAATATTATGGCATCTCCTTGTAGTTTTAGGGTTTACAGTAGGTTCCCATGAAATTTTATCTTTTATGTAGGACTGATAAATTTTTTCAGAAAGCCAGCTTCCTATTTATTAAAAAGAATCTGTATAGCTTACATTACTAATAAAAAGATTGAATATATCCTAGTCTTTTGAGCTGCATTGTCACTTTGGTTCCGTTTGGTGTGCCATGCACACTCCCGCGTGGCTTTATATTTCACTGTACAGATACATTGCATAAAAGATTGAATATATCCTAGTCTTTTGAGCTGCATTTGTCACTTTGGTTCCGTTTGGTGTGCCATGCACACTCCCGCATGGCTTTATATTTCACTGTACAGATACATTGCATAATTAAGTCCAACAACTTCCCCCGCAATCCTATTTCCCATAAGACCTCTTTAACCTTTCTAAATGGAATTTTTTTTTTTATCATTTCACTAGAAAAGATTCACTACACTGGCCCGAGAAGGTGTGTAAACGGTCACTCTATAACTATAAGGTATCAATCTCCACAAGTGGGTTAGTTTAAATGCACAAAATGAAAAATAAAATAAAAATTAAAAGGATCCATGAAGAAAAAACTGCACCACCTATTGCTTAAATATTGAAGAATGAGGTTGATAACTCTATCAGGTAAGTAGCCACCACCGCGAATCACATCCAACAACCTTATGTGACACTCCAAAATCTTCCCTGCATAATTCTTCTGAAACATTTGAGCGAATGCTCTGTTTTCTGGATTTTGAAGTTTTAAATCTCCAAACCTAAGGAAAAACATGTAAAAAGTAAGAACATGTCAAAAATATCCTTTATGCTGTAAGCATCATCTTAATTGTTCAATATCTATTTAATCTAAAAGTTTACCGAGTGTACAGCCGATTTAAAATGTGGACAGTCCATTTCTTCACCTTCCACCAACCCCATGCCTTTCTAAGTTCAGGATCTGTAGGCTGGCCTTCCAATGGGACAGGTCTCTCCAATATATTCAAGAAAAGCATCATCCAAGCATTGAAAACATTTGGATCAAATAACTGCTTTGGAATCTCCAGCTGAAAAAGAACACACAAAATTATACATGAATAATGCAAGTGTAAAATTTATCAAATACTCAAACAATGATGGTTCCTCCAACCTCTAACTTCTTTACCTTATGAATACATAACAACTAAGGCTGAAAAGGTATATTTGAAGGGTTTCAAATCCTCTCTCGTAAAATTTTTTGGTTAACCACCCACCAAGTATTTTATATTCCAAATGCTTCCAAAAATACCCACCTCAAACCTAAATTGACACAATGCCACTTAAAATCTAAGAAATAAAAAAGGAACAGCCTAAGAATAACTCCTTGCACCTATTTATTCTGGAAAGGCAGTTTCCAAGTAAAAGACCTTTTAGGGGGCAAAATTTATTGACCAACCATCCCTACACACACACACACACAGACATACGTATATGCATGTGGCGGACTGTTTGAATTGCACCTCAATTTTTTCTTTAAGCTTTGATTCCTGACCCAATAAAGTTTATCACTTTAGGGCTTAGAGTTTAGCTCTAATGCTTTGAACGTGACTAGATGTCCAAATTAGATGAATAACTTATTTCATATATTCATAGAATTCTGTAAATGTCTCTCTTTCTAAAAGTAATAGATCAGAAGAAAAAAGGTGAACATCTAGAGTCCTCCCACCCCCTGGCAACGGAAACATGATGGAAGTCAGGTTGTTAGCAAAAAATTTAACAAAGTTTGCACAGCTTGAGGTTTAACAAAAAAGGTAAATATGTCAGCCATCTTTATTAGCATAATGTAACCAACACAAAATTGATACTCAAATCCCATTACAAAGCACAAGAAAAATAGTCAGTTTTGAACATACATATATGGATGACCAGAAAATTTTGCAGATAAGCTTGATCAAATCTGCTACTTCCAGTGATGGGTTGGGAATTTGAACAAGCCCGTTAAATATATTGAGAAGATGTGGGAATGTCTCCTCAACAATGCGATAAACTGGTGTCCTCTCATCATCGGATTTGAACCTAAGAATATAAAACAACAAAATAATTTCAAATAGTAATCCTGAAGGTACACATCACACAAGTATAGTAGTGAAGGCTTAACAGGCAGTTCATAAAGAAGACATTTTATTTCAACATTTATAAATACTAGGAATATCTCTTATCAATTAAAAGATCAATTTGCTTTAAGATAATTAATATGGTGGCCTCTAAAAAGCACAGATACCATGCTAACAATTGACACTACAGATATGTTTATTGTCTGTGCACATACAGACACACGCACAGTGGTTTCAACTACCTACAAGCCATTTAAAAAAGGTATATGAAGAAAACAAATTCAAAGTATATATAAATTATTAATAAGAAAACAGATTAAAAAGTGACAGCTTATGAAGTGGTCCATAGTTCTGATCTGAATAGTACAAGCTATAAGAAATGTGAAACTTAGATCCTCATGCTAACCATTTCAGCAATATGATGGAAAGAGCAATAAAATAGAAAAGCACTACATAATAGAAAGAGAAACATACTAGAAAAGTAAGGACTTTAAACACTAAAACAGTACTCCAAACAGGCGATGACATTGCTCATACTCATGGTCTTGGTAAAGTAATGGTATGTGAATTAGTACAAGTTGATAAGAGTATGATAGGCATTGCACCGAATTTGGAATCAAATAATGTTGGTCTAGAGACATACATAAACCCTAAACCCTAAGCTATGATGCAGCCAAGGATAAGTAAAGTAGCAGGATTTTTACTGGAGGGGGAATAAAGGTAGATGTGAAGCACACTAGAGTTGGTTCCACCATTTTTGAGTAGCAGTGAGATCATATTGAGCACATAAGTAGTTATCATTTATGTCTTCAGGTTCAAACACACATAGAATGCATCAGATAAAAAATTAGCTAAACTTAGAGCTTTTTTTGGAAGGCAATGTAAATCCAAAACTAGACATTCAATTTTATAGGAATTCCTTTACAAGAACAGCACAATTAGATATAACTTACTCATATTTTCTAGAAAGAATCCGCAACACAAACAAAGCTCCATAGACTTGTTGATCTTGTAAGTTGTGCTTCACCCAGCCTAAAAGGCGTGGCCACTGCTCAGGATAATCGGAACTAATAATTGTCTTTAGGCATTCACCTAGCTGTACCCTGTACAACAAGACATTTGAAAACCAGCAAATAAGAAGTTAAAAACCAGCAAATAAGAAGTTAAAAACAATCATAATTCCTCAAGACATCATACTGTAAAGAACTAACAAAATAAAACTACAGCCTGTGCACTCACAGAAACAAAAAGCAGTGGTTTCATCTAGCTATACGCTATAAACACATACTAATTATAGTAACAGAAACAATAAAAAATTGCAATACTACAGAAGTACCTTAACAACGGGGGAACTTGTGTAACAAAGACAAGAATATGATCCCTCACCACGTCTTTATCACTTTGTGATATCTTGTGCTGCTCATCTACATCAACAGTCGAAGAATAAGCAACTGGAATCACCAGTGGGCTTTGGATACTATCTAAATCTCACACAATCATGACATACCCGGGTCAAGAGGTGACCAGTTCTTTCCAATGAAATTCTTGAAATGGATGCTGGCAACTTGCCGCACAGCCATGTCACAATTACCGTCCACTATAATTTGCAACAGTCTCACCAAATGCTGAGGTGTGTATTGGAACTGCAAAGCAAACCCCAACATCAACGACACCATCACCAAACCAAAAAGGCCACAGACACACACAAAAAAAAGTCAACTACAACTCTACAAGCATATGAAAAATTATCAATTCACAATTATTCATGGAAAAAATCAATATGAAACCCAATATTATTTTTTTAAAGGAAAAACTCAAAATTAAATTTAAATCGTTATGCGTCTAATAATTTCTCATAAACACTATTATTCTACTCAAAAGCAAGCAGAGGTACCGAATTACGCAATCAAGCTGAATTCTTGATCAAAAGACTCACAATTTTGCATCAAGAATACAATATTATATCCAATTAACCAAAAAATTAACAAAATAGCTTCAACACAAGGCATTACTTAACGAAATTGTGAAAATAATAAAGAACCTGATTGAGACTTTGCTCTCCGGCTTTACGTTCTTCGGGATTGGGGCTGAGAGCAGCTTGCAGTATGACAGCGAGGCTAGGAAGATCCATATCCGGAATATCGATAATCGGAACTCTAAATTGGATTGAAACTCGACGATCAAAATTGATCCCAAATGTAAACCCTAGCTGCGAAGGACTATGCGAATAGGAGACAGTGGTGACTATTTACTAGGGTTTAGACTTTAGACCAGCTCACAGGTTGCGGAGAGAGACAGCAAACGAGTGTGCTGCTATTTAAAGCAGTAGGGTTTACGGTCGTTACACCAAAATTATTTCCAGACAAAAAAAAAATTAATTAAAAAAAAACTAAAATCTAGTGAATTTAATTAGGATTTATGCATTTTAGATGATTTCGGTCAAATTTAAAAATCTAGTAGTATTCCATCAAGATTTTCACAAAGTTTATAAACTTTTTGTAGTCGATCATTGTTTGGGTAACAACAATAAAGTGTTTTCACATTTTATAAAAGATTTTTTGATTACGTTTAACTGTTTTAAAATTAATAATAATTCTAGAGATCTCACCTTATTTTTTTTTGTTTTTTATCTTGGATGTCATTACTTTACTTGATAGAGTATTCTTTTTTTATTTTTAAGTTTTATTTTTTATTTTTTATTTCTTAATATCTAATATATAAATACTATATAAGTTAAGAAATAATAAAGTGCTTGCATTATGTTAGAGATGCAAAATAATATACAATGAAAAATCAATTGCTAGCTTTTAAAAAATGTAAGACGACATAGAGATAATACCTTCCAAAGTGAGAAGATTGTTTATTCTTTCAGGAGTATTAAACCGGCCAACCCACAAATAACTATAAAATAATTATTTATATATAGAAAAAATCTAACATAAAAAAAAAATTATTAGAAAAACAAAAGTTGAAGAGTGCAATTAAATTTTGAAACATAATTAAAAATTTAGATTCTAGTATAGTTTCTACTTGTTTGGCTGAAATCATAACTCTAACAAATGGGGTGCTTCGATTTCTGAACTTTGAATGATTACTAATTTCCCAAAAAATGGGAGAATTAAGAGGGGAAGATGGGGTTAGCAAATAAAATGAGAGAAGCCATGATCCCAAGTGTGAAATCTGATGATGAACCTTATGTATGCTATTATAAAGTATTGCCACTGTGACCTTACTTGTGATTGATGATTAGATTGAGGAAATAAAAGTGCACCAATGACCAAAACTACAAAACCACATATATTGGATGGGAATGTGACTTTCTTTTTTTCTTTTTTCTTTTTTGCTTAAGGGTATTTTAGACTCCAAATTCAAATAAAACTACAAAACCATCTACATAGCCCTATTCTTCAAACTTTGAGAAATTCATACTGTATATATAGTTTCAAAAATAGAATTTCACTAGCATGCCTGCGTGTTGCTACAGGAATTCAAGTTCTAAAAGCACAACCAAAGTATAGTAGAATGAAAGTGAGTATTGGAAGGAACATAAATGTAAATAAGTGCTTGGATAAAGTTTAACATATACATAACTGCTTGTATTAAGTTTAAAGTGTACATAAGTGGTTCCATAAAGTCTAATATGTACATAATTTCCTAGATGGTGTTTAATTACATAGTTTTTTCAAAAGTTTATGAAACATAGACATGTGACCCTAATCTATTGCCCTAATCAAAAGCTGTATTAGTGGTGGTAAGGGGCTTTGTCTTTGCACTATAGTCAAGCCTAATTGTTGGCTTGACTTCATTGTCTGTTTAAAAACTGTGTTCTTCATGGCTAGAGATTAGGATTGTGTAAAGTAAATTAATTGGTAAGTTAATAAAAAGAGGTAATAGGAAGTTAGAAACATGGATTAGGCTTTATTAATCACCAACTGAATGTTTTTTTCTCTAGTGTATGCAGGGTAAAGAACAAAAAAAATGAGAATGGATCTACATAGGGAACAAAAACAAAAATATAAACCCTAATTTTTTTATAAGTAAACTACTCTTAAGCTCCAATTAACCCCCACATTTAGTCTTAAGCCACTACTTTTATTACTATTAGTTTCAAGCCATTCTTTTATCATTTGTTTATTTTAAAGCCATTATCTTTAAATTATCGGCCTACAATTAATCCTGCAAATTTATCACAAGAAGTGTAATTGTTAGAAAATCACCTAAACAAATTCTTCACTAAAGTGCAACTCTTACAGAATTTACCTAAATGAATTCATGAATAGTTCTCTCTAAATGAAAAGTGCAACTCTTACAAAATTACCTAAATGAATTTATAATAATATTTTGTAAATGCAAAGTGCAATTCCAATAAAATTACATAATACTGAGTTATATAATACAGAAAATAAAAATGTAACTCATACTATCATTTAGAGGGGAAAAGAGAGTTACATAATATAGAAAATAAAAATATAACTCATTTGGAAAGTGTAACTCATACTGTCTTGTTAAGTGCGAGTGAGACATCGATAGCAGTGATTTGGTTTTGGACGCAGTAAATGAGGATAGCATGACTGTAATTACAAGTAGTTTTAATATTTTTTGTGAAGCCTAGTTTTTGAGCTTTTTTAACTGTGGTTGGAAACTAAACACGGAATGGGTTATCGTTTAAAACTAAAGTCTAGTAGAAATTAGGGTTAGATCAGCAAAAGTACATTTAAGTATATAGTTTATGAGCAGCTTATATCCAGTTGTATCCAACCTATAATTATATTCAACATTAAAGATAAATCTCAATTCATGATGCATGGTATTACTAATGGTAACATCCATCTATTTAGGCTTATAATATAAAGTAATCAATAAATAACATAAAAATAATAAGTTATCACCATCATACATAATAAAAATTTGAGTGACACTTTGCATTTATCTTGCACAGTAATGATTTACATTTAAAAGTATAGGAATGGTAGATTTCTAACTTCCTATATGGTTTTGGAATTTTTTTTTTTCCAAAGCTTTGATTGGCAGATCGTCATCTCAGCCTTTGTGTTAACTATAGCAGAGCTTAAATCCGAGGAAAAAATGTTAGTAAATATTTGGCGGTATATCAAGTTATACAAAACTCAATCAAATAAAAGAGGAAGTTATAGTGCTAAAATTTTAATTGATCTCATGATTTTTGTGGTTTGATGTTTGGAGGAATTGAAAAGTGCTTGTTTAGCATAATTTTTCTCTTGTTGAACATCACTGAATTTTTCTTTTGTATTAGTTGAAGAGATGTTAGCAAACTGTATTGTAGTTGTAATTTGTTTTTTGAATGGAAGTGGAGTAGCACTGTGGCAAGACTAGTTCTTTTGAAGGCAGTTTTCTTCTTTATCTATAATTGGCTCGCATGTTGCTATGAATGTTCGAAATTTATAAAATGTAAAAAAAAATAATAAAATGTGTACAAAAGGTTTAAGAAATCTAAAAAGATAAAACTTTTTTACATATATATGAAAATCTAAATATGTTTATAAACATTGACATCAATATTTGACAAGACATCAATATATACAAACACATACTCAAACAAATGCATATGCATAAAAGTCAAAAATCTGAATTATTTTTGTGGTAAAACTAAATTTCGTTCTACAATAATGAAAGAAGCATTGAAAAGCAGGGGTGCACCAATCTACCAAAAATCTGTTTATCGATTCAATCAGATAGAAATTTGTGCATATTGATTCAATTTGATCCATAATTTTTTATTTGTGGATATTGATCTGATTCAATCTGCAATTTGAAGATCGAATATGAATATCAATATTGAAAATCACGGATATATCTGATCCGATCCACAAATTATATATATATATATATATTAAACTTTTGGTTTTTTTTTTTTAAAGTCCATTTGGACAAAAGTTGTGATTAAAAAACCCACATGCAAAAGCTCAATTCCCAAGTAGCCCTTTTTTTAAATTCAAAAGCTACAGTAACGAAGTTACTAGGGTGACGTTACTGTAGCGCTACTAACATTTAAGAATTGTTACTATCTAATAGTAACAATTTTTACTTTGTAAACAACTTTAAAAAAAAGGCAACTTATGCAAATTTTAATTGATTTCTTTTATAAAAACATAAAAAAAGCATATAAACTCTTTTTTTTCTTTTTGGCATATCTAAAAAATTGTTACTGTCAGACAATAACAATCACCTTATTGTTACTATCACAAATTAATAATAAGATTATTGTTAGTTTTGGACAGTAACAATAAGGTTATTGTTCCTTTCAGACAGTAATAATCAACTAAGAATAATCAAGGTCGAAAAATAAGCACATAATTCTTCTCAACATAATGAACAAATAGCTCAAACAAACTATTGGGCTCACAAAATATAATTACACACGCTGTTTGCTTGATGAGAGAACTATTTATGTATAATTTTAAAAGCCAAGTTTCAATAAAGTAGCATGATGTAATACTAAGCAAAAATAAATTGTTGCATCTAAAACATACTTGTTAGAAAAAAAAGAAAAAAAAGTAATGGGTTAGTTTTAATTTATGATCTACAATATCCAAATTAGTTGTAATGCTTCATTCCAATGAAGAAAGCAAATAATGTATCAATAGCTTCCACCAACAAATACCCGCAGAGAGAAATGCACAATAGCTAAATATTAGACCAAAAGACTCAAACTTGAAATTAAACAAACAACCAAAAACTCAAACTTGAAATTACACAAACAACCAAACAAATAAATAAAATATCAAACACCTCTCCCATTTTGATATATTTTTAGCCGCCCTTCAATCCTCTCCTTAGTTGATAACATGTCACCATGTGTCAATGTCAAGATCGGCTTCTCATCTTCTACATATACATATGCATGTAGTAATTAACACTATTACTTAATTAATTGTCCATATATAGCATCTTATTGAAATTCAAGGATATGCATGGTATTATCACCTAATAAATTAAACATATAGATCAAGATAGAACTAAGTAATTAGCTTACTGTAATTTCTAAAAGCATTAAAGCGGAAAAGATGTCTTGTGGCAGAGCAGCAAAAAGTGGAGATCGAAGGGTTTCTGTCTTTCTTTTACACTTGCAGTCACCGAAGGCGCATCGCAGCTTCCTTCTAAGATGGTGAAAGGTCATCAGGGAGAGTGCATCAGCTCTATGTGACAGGCACCATTCTTGGCTACAATAGGTCGAAGTCGAATCAGTACCCAAGCACGTCGCTGATTCAAATTGAGGGCATGAACACCAAGGAAGAATGGATAATGAACTGATACTTGGGCTAGATCTACAAACCCATCTCAGATCTATAAATGTCTCCTTAGATCTACACCAAAACACAAAAGAGAGAGAAAGAAATGACTCGGTTTGAAGTGGTGGTGGTAGGGGTGTTACACTGCTGTTTTGGGCAAGGAAACTGGAGCTGTGGCGGGGATTGGTGGTGGTTGAAGTGGAGGAGAGATTGAGCTTCGTGGGGACCACCACGACGGATGTATGTCAAAGCTACTTCCATGATGGGAGTAGTAGTGGTGGGTTTAGATTGACTGTAGGCGAAGTCGTCCATGGAAGTTGAGCAGTTCAAAGCACAAAGCTCAAGGCGTGTTCTGTAGAGAAAAAGGAAGAGCAACTTTCTTATGAGAGATATGAGATAAATGAGTAAAACAGTGAGTGAGAGACGGAGACAAACGGAGAAAAACAAAAGTGGGCCGAGGGGGAAAAATAAATGGGCCTAATAAAAAGTAACTGGACCGATTGGGAATGCAATTTAAAAACTAGATTAAATAAGCATTAGCAAGCTCAAAATGGGTGTTTTGATCATTTTCTCTAAACTTTTAAATAATTTATATATTTAATTCCTATTATAGAGTAAATCAAAGCATCTATTATAGTTCATAAACTATATTACTATATAGTTTAAGATTTAGGGTATTTTAAAGAGTTAATTACTAATAAATTAATAAAATATTTCTCAGTTACATTTTAATCAATGCACTTTTCATAATTTCATATCACTATTGACCAAAAGACTCCAAGCATGTATTATAGTTTATAAATTATGTTATTATATAGTTTAAGGTTTAGGTTATTTTAAAGGGTTAATTACAAATAAATCAATAACATATTTCTCAATTACATTTTAATCAATGCACTTTTTCATAATTTCATTTTAATCACTATTGACCAAAAGTAGATTGAGCTAAGTATCTAAAGTGTAATATAATTTCAAAACTCATTGACCTTTACAGGAAAAGAAAATTTCCATTAATCATCATGTAATATTGAAATGCTTTGTTAATTTAAATATAATTTTCTATATTTTAAATTAGTTTGACGATGAAATCTATTATAAAATATATATATATATATATATATAGTTTCAAGAATTCTCTATTGCAGGATCCTATATTTAACACTAAATATAGAATACCTCATAGGACCACTACCATATGGTTTTTTAACAGTCCAAACTGTCTATACTTTAGGTCTTTATTCATAGATCATCATTGCAAAAAATTAGCCCAATCGAAAATCATTTGCCTATTTAACTTTAGAAATGTATGGTTTTATCAAAAATTTTGGTTCGTCTATTAGTTAATCAAAGTTAGATATGCAAATGATTTCCGATTTAGCTAATTATTTGCAAAAATAATCTATTAATAGAGATCTAAAAAATAGACGATTTAAATTGTTAAAAAACTTATGGGGGTGGGCTCTATGAGGTATCCTATAATGAAAAATTCTTGTATGGGCAATGCTACTATGGCACGTGCCATAATGACATGGAATTTTCATG